>RJWT010030970.1:0-14502 GCA_004365215.1 Cuniculus paca | reverse complement strand
CGAGCCTCAAGACCTAGGCAGAGTTCCAGGGGAGGACGTAGGCAGTGGCATTGTAAGGCAGGTCCCTGGGCTCTTAGAAAGGTGACATCGGGTGGCAGGTATGAAGAGAGGGCTCTCCCACCGGCACCCAGAGACAGAAAGGGGCCATCTCTCCTTCCCCTCTTGGGATGAAAGTCATCTTGACTTCCACCATCTAAAACACATGGGAACTTCTGCGGAGGAGGACCAGAACGCTCAGGTTGAGGAAAGCAGGCTCTTTTGCCGTTATTTGTGTCCAGATCACCCTCCTGTGGATCATCTGTGGAAAATCGCTAATCCTTTAATGGGCTCCGGAGCCACCCAGCTCGTTTCCCAGCAAACTCCCATCATGCACTTGGCCTGGCCTCCCAGCGCGGCTTTCTGGCCTCTCCTGACATCTGTGTCCCCAGCCTGGCAGCAGCCGGGGCCACACGGCTGCCCTCTCAGTGCCCCTGCACAGCCGCCTGGGCCATCTCCACCTGGAGCTTCCTTCTACAGAGCAGCCTGGGGTCACTGACTACTGCGCTCCCTGCCTGGCACCTGGGGGGTGCTTAGTAAACACCGGTTTAATAAAGTGACAAATCATAACAGGTCCTCTGCTAAGGACTCGTGCATTTGACACCATGGTCACCTGGCCTTAGGCACCCCTCAAAGGCATATACGGCCACCAGGCTTTCCAGTAGCACCCCTTAATATCACTTCTTTATTATATTAAAATAAATTCAACAAAATTTGCCACTTTAACCATTCTAAAGTTTATAAATTCAGTCTCATTCAGGATGTTCACAATGCTGTACAGATGTCACCTTTGCCAAGTTCCAGAATATTTTCATCACCCCAAAAGGAAACCTCATACCCATTATGCAGATGTTCCCTGTTCCCTGTCCTCCAAGCCTTAGGCAACTTTCTGCCTCTATGGTTTTGCCTATTCAGGGCATTTCATAGAAATAAAATCCTGCAATACATGGCCTTCTATGTCTGTTAGATGTTTTGGGGTTCATCTATTACACGGTGTGTGTCTGTACGGCATTTCTTTTCATAGCTAAATACTATGCCATATTGCATGGCTATACCACACATCATTTCTCCATTCAGCCGCTGATGGACACTTGAATTATCTGCACCTTTTGGCCTTTGTGAATAGTGACACTGTATACATTCATGTGTAAGCTTTTGCTCGAACACTATTTTCTTTCTTTCTTTCTTTCTTTCTTTCTTTTTTTTTTTTTTTTTTGCGGCACCGGGGATTGAACTCATGACCTTGCACTTGCCGGGCAGGCGCTAGACCGCTGAGCTAGATCCCCAGCCTAGTGTTTTTGAGACAGGGTCTCACTATGCTGTTCAGGCTGGCCTTAAGCTCACTTTGTAGCCCAGACTGGTCTTGAACTCACAATGATCCGCCTGTCTCAGCCTCCCGAGTGCTGGGATTACAGGTGTGAGCCACCACGCCTGGCTTCATACACTATTTTCAACTCTTTTTGAAATACACCAGGGAGTAGACTTGCTGAGTCACATGGTAATTCAGTTTTGAATTTATTGATGAATTTCCATATCTAATTACCATTTTTCCCTAAAATGTATACATCTTTATCATAAGGCATTTAGGAAAATATAAGCATGCAAGAGAAGTGGTTAAAGA
Organism: Cuniculus paca; assembly: GCA_004365215.1. Classification (NCBI taxonomy): domain Eukaryota; kingdom Metazoa; phylum Chordata; class Mammalia; order Rodentia; family Cuniculidae; genus Cuniculus; species Cuniculus paca. Next base: position 12,845 of record RJWT010030970.1, on the reverse strand, counting down.
TGACCCACAGTCCTGGCACTCAATGATAAATATTGCCAACCTTTCTGAATGTTTCCCAGCAGGACTTTTTTAGAATGCTTAAAATCATAAATACTATTCAGACACTTTCTATTTAAAAGTCTACAGAACAATGAGATTGGAGAAGTGCCACTTAGTGCCATATTTTCATGCCACCTTCTCAGTGACAAGCCATTATAAAATTGCACCCCAGGACTCCCTAGCCCCTTCTTTGCTTTGGTTTACTCCCAAGGACTCATCATCGTCTACCTCCACTTGGTCGTGCTTATGTTAAGCCTGTGAGTATTGGAACTGCTGTTTTGGTCACTGCCTGGCACACAGTAGGAATGCAACCAGGACTTGTTGAATGAATAAGTACTTGTGCATGAATAAAAATGCTCCCAACTTAAAATCTGCACTGTATTTAAAATAAACCATTTGTTGGCGTGTAGCAGAAGTTGTTGCACATTATTATTCCAGGTTGGAAATCACCCATGTTGGAATCTCTACAGCAGCCCTAGTTACCCCTGAAATGTCCCTTCCTGCACATGGACCAGTGCCTGGGGATCCCATTGGCTAGGACTGGGGTCCCACCCATCTTCCAGCTTTCTGACTTCCTCTTGCAAGAGGCCCCTCAGTCTCCATCCCAGACTTCTGGAAAGGGGCTGGAAAGAGTGTTCTGAAAATCTCCAACAGCCCAGAGCCCATTTGGTCCTAATTTTGCCATGGGTTTCTTCCGAACTCCAAGCAAAGCCAAGATCCCCAGAGGGAGACCGTGTCTCTGCCTCCACCTTCCTGTCCATGTCAGAGCAATTCTCCCATCCACCTTGTCATGAGCCCGCTGCACTGCTCATATTAGTTACAGATGATGGCAATTAGAGGCTGAATCTCCCTGGCTCCTGGTAGAATATTGAGACAGAACTATAGCTATTTTAAGATTTTAAGCAGATTTATACTTAGTGCTTCAAAGAAAGCCAGCCAGCAAGGAAAATATGGTAACTGTTGCTTTAAATTATAGCTATCATTACTTCAAAAGGATATTCAATCAGAAACCACTGAAGACTAAAACTATTTACATCTCCTGACACTTAAAAGCAAGCAAGCAGTTTTAGCCTGTCAGCCTTGGACATGTTGGCTACAAAGAGAGAGGTACCTCACCGCCTTGCAAGGAAAAACATTTTCCAGGGAGCAGGAACTGATAAGGTATCCTGAAGTCCCTTCCATCTCTCACCCACAGTCTAGGAAGGATTGGGGTCTGGGGCCTTCGGCCCTGGTCTGGTCTGCAAGGGATAATCCCCAGGGCCCCAGAAAAGCAAGCAGATTGCCCTTCATTGCCTGGCCTCTGGCCTTCAGGGCCTTGCCTGGGGAAATTCTGTCTTATTCCATTAACATAAGTTCCAGGACAGGACTGTCCCCTACTTCCTCACAAGCCCTACTTCATGAACTGGACAGGAAGGCTGGGATGGGTATGGATCAGAATCAGAGCCAATGGAACCCTTCACTGATACACACAGTGGTCAAAAGTGTGGGCTTTACAGACAGACTCTCATGGGTTACAGTTCAGGCTATTCAATTCAATTGTTGTGTGACTTCGTGCAAGTGACTTATCCAAATCTCTCTGAGATTCAGCTTCTTCATCAGTAAAATTGGAGTGATTAGAGTCCCGATTTCATTTGAGAATCTTAAATGAGATGCATAAAGCACTTTATTAGTTAGGGTGGTACTACACATGGCAAAAATGGCTACAGTTTCAATAGCATAACACTGAAACTTCCTCCTACAATCACATAACAGTTCAAGGTAGGTGTTCCTAGTCAAAGAGCTGCTGTGATGATCTTTAGGGTTCAAAATTCTTCCATCATTTCCCAGGGTTCTCTGCTTCCAGAGATGCCCTTTCTTCATGTTGCTCACACCTGGGTCCCCCTGTATCAGCTGCATCCACTGGAATGTGAGCTTGGAGAGCAAAGCCATAATCTCTGTTGTTCATAACCATAGTCCAGAAGAACTTAGCGCCTGGCACACAGAAGAAATCAATAAATATTGGCTAGAAGAATTGAACAGTAAAATCCAGAACTCTGTCACATTCCCACACATGGTAGATGCAGGTTAGTAAATGTTACAGAATAAGTCATTCATAAATGGTGCACAAATCCAGAGAAAGGATATATAGGCATTCTCTGTATCAAGGCCCATGGACCAAACTCAGTCCTTTGTCTGTCTTTGTAGATACAGATCCACTTATATGCAAGGGAAGCTGGGAAATGTAGCCCCTGTTTGAGTTACAACCTGCCAGAGAGAATTTCACACTATGACAGGAGGAGCTCAAATCTTCAAGTCAGCTAGCTCGCGTGGTCAGGTAGCTATCATTTACTGAAAGCACTTAGTACTGGGTTACTAATTAACAATACCATTTAGTAATATTATTTTAACTTAGTATTGTTTAATCCAACTATCCAGGTGCACAAATGACATCCAGAGAGTTCTGCGCAAGCTCACAACTAGTACGTGGTAAAACTAGCATTGAAACAAAACCTCTTGGTCTCTGACTCAACCAGGCAGGTAGGAGAAAAAATAAATTTGTACTTGGGCTATTTGCTTCAATGGAAAGGGACTTTGAAAACTTTGCTCCCCAGGTTTTAGGAAACTAACATTTCAAACTGCTCACAAATTTGAAGGATGGAGGAAGCTCTGCTTTTCTCTTGGGCTCTGGAACCAGATCTTCCAACCTGCAGTGCTTATTACTAGCTCACTGTCACCTCCTGCCTTTTTGGTTCAGAGCCTTCTTCCAGAATGGAAGAGTCACAGAAGACACCATGCCTGAGCTGAGGTCCACAGTTTCTGGGTGGGAGCTGGTGCTGATGCATCCTGGCCAGTAACCTGTTTGAAACTACCACCTTCTCCCTCCCCTGAGCCATGACCTATCTGCCTCCATCCTGCATGTAGGTCATGTCACTGGCTTTCTTGGATATACCACAGCCCCTCCTTTGCCAGGCAAGACTTGGGTGGCCTGAGCAGGCATACACAGTCTGTGAGGCATGAGGGATGGCAAGGCAGGGGCGGTGCATTACATGGACAAGTCACTCCTCCCCACAGCCCTGCTCCTGTCACAAGGCAATCCTCACTTGTTTGACTCTGTGGAGATGCAAAACAGGGAGCTTAGAAGTCTGGAAGCATGATAATGTCTTTCATAACAGATGCTTGCTGCTTTTCAACCTCCTCTAATGAGTTCTGTTTTCTTTTAATAACAGCATGTAGATTTCCTTTGCTCCAATGTGTACAGTCTAGGTGTGATTGTCAATCAAATCAGGATGCCCTACCTCTCTGTCCAGTAGATATGTATGTGACCCTAGCTCAGCCAATCAGACTCTTCCCTGAGCCTTCAAATCTTGAGTGGAATCACAGAATATGACAGAACAGCAGGAGTATTTTCCCCCAGTGGGTCAGCCCACTCCCACCAACACACACACGCACATACACACACACACACACACACACAAACATGCTAGCATCTGAATCCTACAACACCCACGACTCCCTGCTAAGAGTCTGCCCTGTTTTCTCAACAAAATCATCAACTCCTCGGAGGCAGGAATACTATCTTACAACTCCTCTGAATTTTTCTTTCCTCCAGCTAGGCCTACAAAGTAGTGAAGTAGGACATGGTCCTCCATGACACCAGTGTCAACAAAGAGCAGGCTCACACTCCCACAGAGTGTGACACAGAGCTGTGTGACCTTGGGCAAGTGCCATAAACACTCAGTGGTTCTCTCCTTGTTTCCATTTCATAGAGCTGTTCTGAGGATCAAAAAGGAAAAACTTAAGTAAATGACCTAATGCATGAAAAGAAGTTATTGCAATTATTGCAATTATTATTGACACTGAAGCCTAAAGACAAATAAACTTTTTTTTGTTTTTTTAGTTATGAAATGGATTCAGTTCTTTCCAGGGGATAATTGGTAGCATCTATGGGGGATCACCTTCTGAGGGTGGTAGCCATTGTTGATTTCCTATTGCCTTATTTTGAAGTCCTGTATCATTTTCATTGTTTTATTGGGTTGGGGTTTGTTCTGTTTTGTTTTGTTTGATTTTATTGTGTCTGATGGCATCAGCAGCTATTTCCAAGATAAAAAGATATATTATGGCAGCCATTTTGGATTTACTATTATCTTGTTTCGAAGTCATTTATTGCATTCATTGTTTTGTTTTTATTGGTTCCATTTTGTTCTGTTTTGTTTGATTTTTACTATGTCTGAAGGTATCTGCAGCTATTTGGAAGGCAACAACAGCCATTGTGGTAATCATTGTTGATTTCCTATTGTTCTGAAGTCCTGGTGTCACTTACACTGGTTTGTTTTGATTGGCTTTGTTCTGTTTTGTTTTGCTTGGCTTTATTCTCTTTAAAATAAAAAAAAAAAAGAAAAATACAAAAGAAAAAAAAGAAAAGAAAGAAAAGAAAGATCTAGCTTTCTAAACAGGTGTGGTTTCCACCTCCTTTTCTGAAGGAATTCTTCACTCAAGGTCAGTCTTCTTAGGTTAGTGGAGTAGACTCTTAAAGTCAGGGATGCCTCTCAAGTTCCAGTAGCTCTCTGAGCAGGGTACCTGACTGATAAGGGACCATCAGGTGCCCTGAGAATCAGCTGCACTGAGGCCCCAAAACAGCCAAAGCTGAAGGAGAGAGCAGAGACCCAGGCCCAAGGGCCTGTGCTGGAGCCGCTAGAGGACTAGTCCTTTCCCACCCAGACATACCTCAGGGACCTAGGGGATAATGGACAATGCAGAGCTATGGCAGGTGGGCAAAACAAAAGGCCTCTAGACAGAACCTGATGATGGGACCTGATCTATGCCCCCCTCCCCAGACCTGCTCCAAACTCTCCTCTGTCCTGTGGGCAGGAGGCTGACTCCAAGGATCAGAATCAAAGAGTTCCTGTGCGCCATCCCAGCCACCCTCTCCTCCACTCAACACACACAGTCAGCAGTCAAGTCAGCCTCCAGGGAGGCCTGGCAGGAGAACAGAGAGGGCCAGAAAGGGAAGACAAGGGGGCAGGGTATTTGTCCTCAAGCTCTTTCCTTGTGGGGCACCAAAGGCAGGCTGCGGGCCTCAGCAGATGGTTCAAGGTCAGAGAATCAAGGTCATGGTCCACTCTGCTCACCCCTCTCTTCTGGACTCTGATAATCATTCCTTCCCCTTAACCCTTTGGGCCCAGAGGTGGCAACAGCTCCACTGCCACCACCTTGGGTTTCCTCATAGGTATAAACAGTGTTTTCTGAAGATCTTTTCAAGTGACCTTAACTGTTGCTTACTGAGGGCCTAACTGCTGAGCTGGTACCAACATGGACCCCATTTTCCATCAGCTCCAAAACTGGAGTCCCCAGAGAGTCCCAGAGGTTGCAGAGCCCCCATCCAATCTCCTTGGGGGGGCAGTTGTGAAACATGCTCTCCTTGGCAGGTAGAGGGGGAACAGACAAGGAACGTGTCCCCTACAGCCAACAAGCACGGATCTTTCTAGTCAAGATGCTGGCAGTTTTGACCTCTGTGTGCACTGGAAGGAAGGTACAGAGAGGAGCGGAGGAAGAGGGCTGAAGGATGTAGCCAACCCTTACCTAATTATCCTCCTCTAGGGAATGCTCTCTCTGTCTAAGGGATGGTAAAATACTCACCTGATTTAGGAGGAAATGGTGACACAAGACGCTGCTCCATGAGCACTTTGCACTAGACAGTCCTCATGATAAGTCGTGGGGAACTTAAAAGGTTGCTGACATTTTCCGTTATGTATCTTTTCATTAGAGGTAACTATCACTTTAAGCAAATTGTTTCAGGGCCTGGAATGTAGCAATAAGTGATCTAATTAGTGTAGGCTGTAATTTAGGAAGGTTCATTATGTCACAGACATTATGACTCCTGGGTATTACTAAAGAACTCATTTGTAGCCCTTGAAATGATTTTCTCATGAACACATATAATGTCACCCATAAAGCTAGAGTGGAGCCCTAAGATGATTTGACAGATATGAAACTTCAGCCTTCTTGGGGACTAGATTTTGAGACAGTTGTAAACAAGTGAACAGATGGTCCACATGCTAGACTTACAGCTAAAGCAACCCCGGTTCTGAGTAGAGCCACACTGGATCCTTCAACTCTGTTACTCATTGTCAAGTAAGTCATTTAAGACAAAGGTGACATAAATAAATGATACCAAGAAGCCTGTAATGTCTAAGTATTTCCAATCACATGGAACCAGAAAGCCTAAGAAATAGCTGGCTTTGAGTTTTTCTTTTTTCTTTTGTATTTTCAGTCCCCAAAAAAAGCACACCTGTGATTCCTATAGTCACAAAACGAAGTGCTCTCCACTTAACCACCAACTTGTAATTGTGTTACTATACATGGCAGAAGTTAGCTAGTTTTTGTCCACTAACATTTCTTCCCCTTTTCCTCCTGTCAAACAGCTAGACTATATTTCCCATCCTCCCTTGAAGTTGGATGACCATGTGACTGAGTTCTGGCCAATGGCAGAACCATGTGGCTGAGTTCTGGTCACTCTTCTTCCCACCAGACCTTAGCAAGATACTCCATGCTTTCTCTGCCTACCTCCTCCTGTCAGAACACGAAGCTCCAATGGATGGGGGCTCAACGGCTACAGGGGATAGTGGAGCCAGCAGACTGAAAGAGCCTGGACATGCAGTCGCCTCCTACCCACTATCAAGAGGATCTCAACATGAATGAAAGCTAAACGTTGCACATGTGCTGAGCCAGAAAATATTGAGAACTGTATTTTATAGTAGCTACATCCTCGACTGGTATAGGTCTAGGAGGTTATCCATTAAATCACTGTTTCTCAGCCATACCAGCTAAGAGTCTGTGGGGCTCTATGCTCTATAAAAGGAATGTTTTTTTTTCAAATATTTTTAAGAGTCTTACAGAAATTTAACTTCCAAAACTCCCAACTCACAAGCATTACCAGACATGAACAAAGCCGAATACCAGAGTGAAAATATGTAGATCTGCTCCACACAAAAAGCAGTTGTTTATGTGGTGTCAGGGAACTGAGTTTCTTTGCTTCTGACTAGGTTTGAGTCTGTGGCTCAAACTAGAAAGATACTGTATTTCAGTTGGCCATGGCTGGGTCACATGTCCATTCCTAGACTTTGTCAATTTCCCCAAACCCAAATAGACTGATGGTTGGGAAGGAAAACCAAGCTGCTGTTATCCAAAGAAAGAAGCAGTAGAGGGTGGGCAGGTAAGAACTAGAGACAGAAATCATACGCAAACTTCCATGAGAAAACTAAGAAGGAAACTCTAGGGACTTTCCCAAGAGCAAACAACTAGAAAGAACAATGGAAAGAACCAGGCTTGCCATGGCCGTGGCTGCACAGGACAACCTATCTAGTGGGAAGCCAGTTTTGGTATGACAACCCCCAAATTGCCAGCAACTGTGCATAATTATAACCCCAGAGGAACCATGTTCCCTAATGCATGGACCATAAACCCATCACTTGTCCTGAGGCTGCAGAGGGATTTATAAAAGGCCATTCATCTCATTAATAATTGGTCTGCTGCCAACTTAAGTGGTTTGGTGCTGTTAACTGTAAGTATATTTTTAATGTAAGGAACTTACTCCCATTAGCTGTCTTCTCTTTGGAAAATATGACCAAGTAAAAGGCTGGGATTTCACAAGCTGAGAGAATCACCTGGCATTAGCCTATCTCTTAAGGATTTACCTGGGCAGTGAGTTCATTTCCAACACCAGGCTCCAGAGGACAAAACTCCTTTTTCATGGAATAGATATGGAAGGAGAATCCACAGCGGTGCTGAACTTCCACATTTTGCTTTGTTCCAGGCCTGTCTATGGAAGCACTGTCTAACTCCTAACATCAGGGGACCGATGTGGACAAAGGCTTTCAGGGTGGCATTTCTTGGGGGACAGCATTGCCGTCATTGATGACAGGACACTTAAATCCTCTGTGCTTTTTACTGCAGAGGAACGTCTTGCAGACATAATGTTTGAGAGGCATTTGCATCTTGGTTTAATAAATATTTTGATGGTCCCAAGTGGTAACTTGGTAAGGTTCTGTTCCATCTGCCAGTTAACCTGCAGAGTAGCTTGAAGCCAGGACAATAAGCTTTCCTTAGAGGATAATGACAGTCATTTGTTTCACTAGCCTTGTTCTTGGTGAGACTTAGAAGAGCCTCAAGAATGTTCTGGGCCAGTCACAAATCTGAATTCCTCCAGCTGATTATGATTTTAAAATATGAGTTATTGAAATGTTTAATTTGGTCCAAAGTTTGCATCAGTTGCTTAATCCGATGGATTTGAAACAAAAGGGGGAAAATATGTAAAAATCCTCATAGGACTTTTCCAGACCTTTCTTGGCTTTTGCCAGGCTGTGATCTAATCCTAGAAACCTCCTTAGGACTGTTGGGGCCTAGTTAGTTATTTAAGCAGGTCGGCTGCACATTTTGCAAGTGGCACTCAACACCTATCAATAATCAGATGCCTGAGCCCTAGACACTTATATTTCAATTGCAGTTGCATTTTATGACCTCGAGGCTGTTTAATCCACTCTATAAACATTTGGAAGTTGTGGAAAAGTCCACAGGGAGAATGGAGCCAGTTTGGGGAGAATCAATTCTGATAAATCATCTCTCTAAATGTGAAACGGTTTTATGAAGATGTTAAGCACATTAGACATTTTCCCTCAAATATCCAGCTGTTTCTTCTAAGTGTTTCCAGAGAACCCAGACAGAACCAGACAGGCTCCAAGGGAAAAGGTCCCAGCGTCACCACAAAACAAAAACCACCCTCTCTCCCGCCCCAGCAGGAGGAGATCAGGTCTGCTTACACAGCGAGCACCGTCTCACCGCACAGGTGTGTGGTCAGCAGAGGTGCATGCACCTTTTCTGCAGACCAGCTATCCATGTTCGTATCTCACCCACTCTTGTTTATCTGCAGGCAGATCCAGATGTTAAACAGATCCATAGTCTTTATAGTTTTTGTACTTTTTAAGAAAGAAAACAAAAACGCTCGTGTGTCATCTGCATTCCCCTGCAGTGAAGCTAAGCAGGGTACAGGGAATTCACCCGAGAATATAGTCCAAAGAGTCAGAGCCTGACAGCAGATGATGACGGCTCTACAGGGCTAGAAACATCTGGAGTGTGGAGATGAGGTTTGTCTCTCCCGGAGCTGGAAAAACACACGCGGCTCAGCAGCTGCCAGGGGCCAGGGAAGGAGCTGAACTTCTAAGCTCCCCCGCCCCTCCCGAGGTCAATATTCCAAAGGCAAGGGCTTCATTTGAACACCATGTTCTGTCATAAGCCCTCACTTTGCTGAATTACTCACTGGATGCTTCTTCTGCAATCTTGAAGCCAAGGTCGGCAAAAGACCTGCAAACAAATGATAGTAATGATTCTACACAGCCATAGCATCATCTACTTGGACCAATGCTTCCAGATGTATTCTCTCAAGTATTCTCTCCAGTAAAGTTGCTCATAAAGTCAGGGCAGTGGCTGGCATCCCCATTTTATGGTTGAGAAACCTGACAGATAGTGACCATAAGCAGAACCCTAAGGAAAATCTTTTGCTCTGAGTCCATGGTCCCCATGTTACCATTGACACTACGGGGATACCAAGTTCATCTTGATCATTAAAAGCTGTGTAACCTTAAGTCAACATCTTTCTTTTACCGATTTTCACAAAATGGGGATGGTAATCATACTTGCCTTATAAGGTTTCTGTGAATAGTAAATTAGATAATGATATAAAACTCATAACAGTGCATGGCATATAGAAAGCACTCAGTAACAATGATCTTGATGATGGCAGTAGTAATGATTATGACATATATACTTAAACATGTTTCTAGAAAAGACTAGATGTAATATAAGACAAAAGATGGCAATGATTAGATGACACTATCATCTTTTATTTCTTCCCGAAGTCAAATATTTAAAGATATCAAAACATGGACACTTCCACTTTCATTCTGGAAGTGTCCTGGTCATATTTGAAAGGTTCTTGGATTAGCTGTCAGAAAAACTCCCATGCTGTCCACTGCTGTCCACACCACCCCAATACCCAGGTTATCTTCACAGTGACTTTTGGCTGCTGTTGGAGGTAATATGGATAACACGTAGCTTCCTGTTTAGGGAATAAAGGATATCATAAAGACTTTGTCCCACCTCTTTCTCTTGATATCTAATATCTCACTGTTTCTTTGTGAACAAAAACCATCTGCAAGCCCAGCAGCAAAAGTAGCTGGCACTCTCCAGTGTCCGTGTCTCCACTCCTCCCTGGGCACACAGCCACCACCACTGTTGGGTCCCATGACTGAGTTCTGGATAATGGGATGTGAGCAGATGTGATGTGCACCACTTTTAGGCATCCCCAAGTTCATTCTTATTTTTCTCTTGCCCATGTGCCAGTAGAATGGAGAGGACTTCCTAGACTAGAGGAGGGCTGAGTTTCAGGATGGAAGGAGCTTAGATCCCCGAGTCATACATGGAGGAAAGCTGTCCATCCATCAAGAAGCATGAATAAGAAATAAATGTATTCTGTTAAACACTGAAACGTGTGTGGGAGCTATGCTTTGAAATATTACCTGATCCTGACTAATAAAGGTCGCAGTTGTAGCAAACTCTAAAGCTGTGACTTAGGCAGAATCACACAGTTAGCTAGGAATGCAGGCTTCAACTTCTTGTCCATGGCATTCTCCATTAAAAATCCATTTAGAAGGTTATCTGTCAGCTCCTGACACATAACAGGCTTTCCAGGTTGGATAGATAGATGGGGTGGGGTGGGATGGAAGGATGGATGGATGAATAGATGGATGAGAATAGATGGGTCAGTGAGAGGATAGATGGATGAATGGGCAGAGGGAGAGGTGGATGGGTGATCAGTGTGCATAGACCCTGTGGTCATTTATCTGCTAAATTGTCACTGCTCACAGGAGGACCAGGACAGTTTCGTTTCTCCTAAAATTGGGGAAGAAGCAATATTATTGGTCCAGAATTCTCAGAGAGATGAGCGATCTGGTTTAGGGTTGTGACACTGAGCAAGTGCATTTGGATACACACTGGAACTACCAGGGAAATTAGAAATTATCCATGCCAACTCGCAGGACGTCTCCATGTTCTAGTGACCACTCAGCTCCCCAAGACAAGACTGAATGCAAGTCCAGACAGCTGAAGCTGGATCTTTGCCCTTTGCAGCCTGCTCGATGGGGGCTGGTCAAACACAAATACAGGGTATGCATCGAAAGAGAAAGGGCACATGAGCCAGCTGGGACTAGCTCCGCCCACCAGCCACCTGCTTATCTCCTGCCGCGCCAGTCCTGCAGGCTGAAGTGCATCTGCAAGACCCTCTTTCGTCAGGGCTGCCGGCTGAGCCGGGCTCCTCTCCACTCTCTACGGGGATGGTAGCGACTGGGCCGTCCTTCCCTCCTCCCAGGGCCATGTGAGCATCTCTGCCTCTGGCAAGCAGGCCCTTTAAGCCCGTCTTTATGTCCTTATCAGCTCTCCACGGCAGGCCCAGGTGCCAGGCCTCATTCACTCAATTACCGTCTTCGCAGGACACAATGCTCTCTTCTGTGCGCAGATAGAGACACTTTCATGGCAAGGGTTCAGAGCTAAATCCTCTTTTGATACTGTCAGAAACTCCCTGCCAAGCTGACACTGTATGTTAGAGGGAAAAGAGCTCACCGGCACAGAAAGCTGAAATTAAATTAAACAGGATATTAATACCTAGTAGTTAAGGAAATGATATTTCCTTTTTTTTTTTTTTTAATTTCTCTCTTTCAGTGCCCAAGCCAAAAATGCATCCCTTCTTGGCTGAGCATGTCAGGCTCTGAGTTTTCCAAAGCAAAACACCCTTATGATTTCTCTGAAAAGAGAGGCTTCCGCCAGACTCCTTTGCCCCCAGCTGGCCCCCAAGCCCCAGTTCTTCCAATTTCCCTCTGTTCTACTGAAATGCAGTCTGCTTAATCCTCTGCTCTAGAAGGAAATTGAAACTCAGTTCAAGTGGCCAGATGATCCACGGTGTTTTTTACTTCTTGATTTTCTAAATTTAAAAAATGAATATTGCATGACTGCTCATATTTTTAAAAAAGAAAAAGAAAACCCCCTTGTCCTTCCTTTGAGCTTGCAACCTGTGAATTTCTCTATCAAGTGCTTGCTGCAGATCATTGCTATTAATACCAGCTCTACTCTCATTGTATCATTATGGAAAGTATCCCCTCAGCACTTTGCAAGGCCTTGTGTTAAGCACATTGTGTGAATCATTTCACCTGATCCTCGTGACAACTGTATCATTTTCAAAGTGAGTATACACTCATGTTGTACGGTTAGTCACAATAGTCACAAGATGGAAAAAAAACAAAAACCAAATGTCCATCGATAGATGTATGAATAAACAAAATGTGGTATGTCCATACAATGGAATAGTATTTAGCCTTTAAAAAGAAGAAAAATTTGACACAGACTACAGCATGGATGAACTTTGAAAATAGTATGTTAAATGAAATAAGGCACAAAAGGATAAAAATTGTATGTACTTACGCATCTGAGGTCCCTAGAGAAATCAGATTCTTTTTTTTTTTTGCAACACCAAGGATTGAACTCACGACCTTGCACTTGCCAGGCAGGCACTTAGGCCACAGAGCCAAATCCCCAGCCTTTGTCATTTTGAGACAGAGTCTCGCTATGCTGTTCAGGCTGGCCTTGAGCTCACTTTGTAGCCCAGGATAGTCTGGAACTCACAATGATCCACCTGTCTCAGCCTCCTGAGTGCTGAGACTACAGGTGTGAGCCACCACACCTGGCTTCGAGAAATCAGATTCTTAGGGACAAGAAATAGAATT
>RJWT010030969.1:0-14505 GCA_004365215.1 Cuniculus paca | reverse complement strand
TGGCAACTGGAGGCTCCCTGTGTGCTGCAGAGTCTGAGGTCTCCAGCGGCTCCACCGTCCTCTCCGTCCCCACTTCCCTTACTGGGGCTGCTGTAGCTCTGGGCCCCCAACTCTAGCTCTGTCTCCGGGCGATCTCTTTAGCCCAGAGAGCCCCAGTCACCTATGCAGGGAGTGATTGGGTCTCGGGAAGACCCTGCCTCAGGTGAAGGGGCAGCGCACCTGGAGGGCCTGCATTTTATAAATGACTGTTACGCAGTGTTTCAAACCCAGAGCTTTTCCACGAGCAAAAGATCTTTTTGATAAGTGATAGCCTAAATTTGCAGTATTTCACTGCTTTACCAAACTCCTGAGAGCTGTTGAGAAAAGCCATAAAACTACAAATGAATGTTTATCATCTTTGGCAATGTAACTAGTGCAGAGTACTTGCCAAGCATGCAGTGAACTACTGCGTTACACACAGAGGAATGAAAAATGTATCATCCTAATGATTCGAATGTCACCTCTGATTACAAACCATTTAAGAAAGGCCTTCTGACAGCATTTAGAATGCTGAGAAAAATGGGAGGAGGGAATATTAGTAGTATGTTAGCAACGACAGCTTTGAAAATGGTTCTGTAATTTCCCAACACTTAGAGAAACATTTTGACCTAGGACATCTACATGGACCTGTGATGTAGTAGGAGTGGAAAAGGAGAGGGCTCTCCTCTCATGTCAACACTACCTTGTTGGACTGTTTGTAGTGGTTGGACTGTAGGCAGAGATTCTTTTAAATGTTGAAATGCTGATTGAAGTGTACTTTTGCAAGAAAGGAGTATTGAACTAGGAATAAAGCTCCAGGGTTAATGTCTGCAAGCATATGGATGGTTTAGGATAAAAAATTTTTTGTGTAGGAAAGAAAGTTTTCTGCATAGGGAGAAAGAAAATGAGACAGGAGGGAATGCTGGAGGGTCTAAAAGCAGCACCTACAACAGAGGTTTCCCTCTGAGAGTACTTGGTTCTTGGTGTGACAACAAAGGAAGGGTTGTGTGCTGGCTCAGTGTGAGAGTGAGTCAAGGATCACAGGCATGAAGGAAGAAAGGAGCACATTAAATGTCAGGAAATTCTAGAGTAACTTGTCAAACATACATTAGGAAATGTATTCAATTTCCAGTATTTAAGAATAAAACAGTGCTGGGTGTGGTGGTGCACGCCTGTAATCCCAGCACTCAGGAGGCTGAGGCAGGAGGATCTCTGGGAGTTTGAGGCCGGCCTGGGCTACATAGTGAGTTCAAGGTCAATCTGAACTGCCTAGCAAGACCCTGTGTCAAAAAGAGTAAGTGATAACAATTGAGTGAAAATCACTTTGAATTTTATAATGTTTTTCATATTAGTGGTGTATTGTACAATACTTGCTTAATGTGCTGGCCACCAACAGATAGTAAGTAACTGCTCTGTCAGCAAAGGTGACGAAGAGAAAAGAGCCAGGGATTGACAGTGTGCCCTATTCAATAAAGTACATAAGATATTTATGATTTTATTATGAAATAAGCTTTGGTTACAGAAATTTTTCTTACTAGGAAACAAGGATATTATGTCAGCCAGATGAAATGACTCAGGGATTAGCAATGCTGTTTGGAGGATTAGAAATATTAGTGCATTTTCAATACCTTTTACTTCGCCTTTCCTTTGGTTTGATCAAGATTTTTTTTTTCTTGCTAACCTGAGCATTTTAGACTCCTTCTTCCTCTTCTTTTTTTTTTTTTTTTTTTTTGGTACCAGAAATTGAACTCAGGACCTTTTGCGTGGCAGCAGGCGCTTGTGCCGCTGAGCTATATGGATACCTAGCTTAGGCTCAGTCTCTCAGCTCTTGCTGAAGTGCTTTTCTCTAGAATATGAAACTCAGCAGATGGGTTCTTGTGTTAAGCTCAGTGTTAATGAGGTTGTTCTGAGGAACTCACTGGGAGAACATAAAGAGTACTATGCTTAAGAGAGGTCCAATTAGGATTTTGTTTCCTGGATTTATTTTGCTTGGTTGTGATTTGATTTGTTACTACTTTCCTGTATTATAGAGAGGTGCACAACTTTGATTATACTGTCGGGATTACCTCAACTGGACAATGGAATTGCATAGAAATAGTCCATGAAAAGACACAAGACTATAACTTTGCCCAAAAGACACCAAGGTTGAACAATGCCAAAATGAAAACAATTCTACTTTTAGTTCCAGTTTATGCTGATTCTGGCAACCCCTCTAACTACCTTAACCTTGTAGAAAATATCTGGCTTTTTACTGTGGGTTTCCTTCTCTGCTTCTGATGTACCCTTAATGGGCTGAGGCAGGTCTGCCCAGTACTGCCACCCCTAAGACTTGGCGCTCTTCACTCCTTTCTGGTGACTTATGTCTCTCTGAGGAAAGAGGTGACAGTGAGGGTTTGTTAGGTGTTTCATAATCGACAGGAGACTGCAATCGTTGAAATCTCACTGAGTCCTGCTGACTTTCGCACACTCTGGAGAACTCTCTCATGTTGATATACTGGAGAGGCCCATGGCAGTGGCCTATGGAGAGTGGCACAACTGAGATAAAACCCCGAGCTTCCGTTCAAGGCAGCCCTTGGTGTGGTGTCCACACCTCCCAGTGAATGTGTGGGCACCAAGCACTGGACTGTCTTCTGGCTTTTCACTCTAGTGGCATCAGAAGTGCAGCTCAGGCAGGGAGGTTAAGAATGGAGAGTGGGAGTACAGACTCACAGAATTTGCATAGTCACTGAGCTTGGAGTTGGCAAGCAGAGCCAGAGAGGTGGCAGCTGTTCTGTTTGTGTTTGTTTGTTTGTATTTTGTTTCTTTTTGTTTGTCCTTTCATAACATTCAGGAGCCTATGTCTACATGCATCTGCTAAGACAGTGGATTCAGCCATGGGTGATTCCATACCTTGAAAAATATGAAAATGTAACTAACATAACACCTTATTTGTTGTTTCCACACTTAGGGGAAAGTAGGTTGTCTGATTCCTTAGTGGTACAAATTCCATGAGGTACATTCTCTTGCTTGCTGATCTAGAGCCAGATTTCAGAAAAAGCCACCTTAACCTCTCTGCCTTTACAACTTTTATGTAAATAATTCTTTAGTCCTAGGGCAGAAAGTCATTTTGTTACATACATTTTTATATTTTACAGTTCTGTATTCTTAGTTGTCAATTATATCTGCCTGGAGTGCAACTTTGAAAGTTAGGGAAGTAAAAATCAACTTTACTTGGCCCATCAAGTAAGCAATTTACCACAAGTGAATGATTGATCCCCTGTTCCTCTTCCTTTGCACTACTAAAGTTAAACTTGTTTAGAATAAAACAGAAGTATGTCTTGATATTTCTTTTAGAGTTAGTGTGTCTGCATGTTGTTTGAGGTTCATTCTAAATGAATGTAACCTTTACCATGTTCCAAACAAAAGAAATGCGATCCCTGCTCTTAATTTTTATTTGAGATTTGAAAAATACAGTGATTTTGTTTGTTTTTCAGAAAGTATTCTAGAAGATTTGTATCACATTTGTTGATTCAGTGGTAGTGTAAATAGTTTTATTCAGGATTTAATGTAAAGAATATGTAATGTATCACATCCTCAAAGTTTAGTCTGTAGGATCATCTTCTTCATTTTTTGTTTTTTTCATCAGCTTGAGACAGACTCTCACTCTGTAGTTCAGGCTAGCCCTGAACTCACTGTGTAGCACAGGTTCATGTTGAACTTGTATAGATACAGTTTCAGCCTCCTGCATGCTGCTATTACAGGCACGCACCACACTGCACAACTACTCAATTTAATTGTATGCAATATTTTTCTCTTTGAATATGTTGCAGGTTTTTAGAGAAGTTGCTGATATTTGATGCAATGTATGTACAAATGTTTGGTAGTGTGTGAAATAATCTGTAGGTGGCAATGATATCTTTGCTTTGCTTTATAATGATGCTGAAGCAGAACTTTAAGAAAATCAGCTTTCTTAAGCAATTTCTCCATGTTTCTCACAGTTACTCTCCTATAGTTCTCCTCCTCAACTGCTGAACTCTTAATACAGATAAGATAAATAACAAATTCCTTACAAAGTCCTGTGATGTCCAGGTTTCTCAGTAATCTGCTTTCCTTCAAGGCTGACCTCTGTCTGGTACTGATGGGGTAGACAGTTACTGGGGACCTGGCTAAGATCCCCAACCTCCCAAATGAGTGGTCAGCAAAGATTTGAATAAGTGAGACAAGTGGTATGATTTTAGGTCTCCAGGAGGATCAAAACTCTAACAGAATTCGATATTCTCTTGGGGCTTAGACAAGGAACTTCTCTGGGTGGCTCGTATTTATTTGATTTTCAAACAAGGAGGGAATTAGAGTAAATAATGGGGGAAACTGAGCAGGACCTTGGGAGTGGTTCAAGGACTTTTCTAAGTAAGGGACTATGTTAATTTAGAAGGCTCAATATGTTAATTTAGGAGAAGTATTTTATGCTAATTTACAACTGTCTTAGGAGAAAGTCTCCAGGTTGACTTTCACTACAGGAGTGAAATGCCTGCAGCTACAGTCTTTAGTTAATTGGGGTGGGAGTTAGGTGTCCCCAGATGTGACCTTATCCTGTCGTTGGAGGCTCATGGCATCATAGGCCACTACAGGTCTCAACCGGGACCAGTGACCCATAGAGTTACACTTACTGTGGATCTGCTGTCCGTCTCCAGACGGGAGCCTAGGCCTCGGGCAGACCCACAAGTGAGCATGCAAAGCCAATTGGTTAATTTTAAATCCTGCTCAGAGCAGCTTCCTAGTGGTCTCCATCAGACAATTACATTCCTGTAGATGGAGTCCTATGACATCTTAAAAGCTGTTTTGTCTCAAGTAATATGGATAAGTTTGACACCTGTGTTTCTGTAAACAGTTTCTTGTGGCATGACACAAGATTCCTTTGTGACTTTTCTTTCAAGGATAAGCTGTCATTGAGAAAGTAACTATCTTCTTTGTGTGCCATGCCAACCCACCTCAGAAAGTGTATAAAAATTGGAACTTCTTTGTCCAACACTCAGCTATTTTGAACTCAAGTCAGGCTGAGTATATGTATACCTAAAACTACTGGAATCAAATTCTCCTGTTTCCCATTATTAGTCTCTAGTCTCTGAATTCTGCAACAATACATGAGGAACATTTTCTTGTATACAACAAAATATTTCCATAGATTAAGTGAAGAAGTAGATTGGACCATCTGTTATCTCCTTTCAAAGCAGACATTACTAAGTTTTTAAAAAATTGATACAAGTTCAATATTTTAATTAAATGTATTTTTTGAATGCACTTTTTTCCTCAAATGTTTATTGTATTCATATGTCATAGGTGCATTTTTGCAGTTTTTTTTTTAAAGAGGATAAAACTAAGGAAAATAAAACGGAATAAAATCAATTAAAATAAACCAGTGTAAGTGATACAGGACTTCACAACATTACAAAATCAACAATAGTTATCAAAATGCCTTTTGTTGTCTTCAAAATAGCTGCAGATACCTTCAGACATAGTAAAAATCAAACAGAGCAGAAAAGAATAGAAACAATAAAAACTAAACAATGGATGCAATAAAGGACTTCAAAACAAGACAGTAGTAAATCCAAAATGGCTACCATAATATATCTTGCTATCTTTGAAGTAGATGCTCATGCCATGGGATATAACATAAACAAAACAAAACAAAATAAAACCCAACCCAACAAAACAATGAAAACGATATAGGACTTCAAGATTAGACTACAGGGAATCAACAATGGCCACCACCCTCAGAAGTAGATCCCCCCTAGATGCCACACTGCCTACCGCTATCCTCTGAACAGATGGTCAGAGCACTGGCCCTAGACCTGCAAGGTTAGCAAACACCAAAGCACCACAGGCATCCAATTGCACTTCACCTCCCTAGCTACCATCACGGCCTGCGTTTCTCTGGATCAGCTGGTCACTTACGGGAATGGGGGTGGCTGGGGGTGTGGATTGGTACTTGTTTGTCAGCCCTCGAGCTGGAAGGGGCTGGGATCTGGCTGTCTCCACTCTGGTGGCAGCCTGTGCAGGGTGCTGGTTCGCAGGAGGTCTTGCTGCTTGGTGAGTCCATGTTCTCTCCCCACTGCAGTCTGGGCATGGTGCTGACTCATGGGGAAAGGCTTGGGTCTGACTGTCCCCACTCTGGCAGCGGCTCACACATTGTACTGGTTCCCACGTGGAGCTCCCTGCCCCCCACAGTCCACGAATGGTGCTCACAGAGAAAGGCTTGTGTCTGTCTGTCCCCACTCCAGCAGTGCACATTTTTGCAGTTTTGTTTCTGTTAATAACTAAACATTTTCTTGTGTTTGAACTGATATTAAGTTAAAAATTGGTTCTTAAACAGAAGACCTTTTGTTTTCTTTGTTATTGTCTAGTGGTCTTGTAAAAAAATATTTGAGAGTTACCTCTCTGTAATGCTGTTCTGACTGAGAATCAGCTTTATTGTGTTTAGGTAGTTTTTGTGTGTATTAAAATGGAGAAGCACTATGTTTTTGGTTTTCCCCCCAGCTGATCTTCTCTGGAAGCCTAGGTGTTCTGGTCATGGTTCTAAAGTTTTACACCTTGATACTTTGATCATTTGTGGGTACTGGTTTTTATGGGACTTATTTCCTCTTTCCTGCAACTCCATACATGAATTTTGCTTTCATATGACAGAAGAGTGAGACAGTGAGTATTCTTTTTTTTTTTTTTTGCGGCACCGGGAATTGAACTCACGACCTTGCACTTGCCAGGCAGGTGCTTAGACCGCTGAGCTACATCCCCAGCCCTGGTGTTTTTGAAACAGGGTCTCACTGTGCTGTTCAGGCTGGCCTTGAGCTCACTTTGTAGCCCAGGCTGGTCTCGAACTCACAACGATCCGCCTGTCTCAGCCTCCTGAGTGCTGGGATTACAGGCGTGGGCCACCACGCCCTGCTGACAGTGAGTATTCTTGACATAGTTTTGATCCTAAAGGAATTTGTGTACACTGTCACATTCTGGGTCCTGTGTGCTATTTTTGTGGTATGTGTACTTTACCCGTTAGTACCTTTTGATACTGTTCTGGAGACATTTAAATAATAGAAATTGAGAATTAGAAAATATTTTAATGCCAAGATTCAAATAATTACAGGAGGATTTTCTTGGTTAATTTTGGTTTCTGGGTGTAGGCAAAAACTTTATTAACAAAATCTAGATTATGCAGGAACTATCACAAAGAATCAACAACTGTTGTCTCATCTTATTGAAAAGTTTTGCACAGCCAGAGAAGCCATCAACGGAGTGAAGAGATAACCCACAGTGTGGGAAAAAATGTTCCCCCTATTCCTCAGACAAAGGACTACTATTGAGAACATGCAAAGAACTCAAAAATCAGACCACCCCAAATTTAAAGACCCAATCCAAAAATGGGCATCTGAAATGAATACACAGTTCTCAGATGAAGAAGTATAAACAGCAAATAAATATATGAACAAATGTTCTACATCACTGGTCATTCGAGAGATAAGCATTAAAACAATACTGAGATTGCATCTCACCCCAGAAACGGCTGTTATCATGAAATCAACCAATAACAAATGCTGGAGGAACTGTGGGGAAAAAGGAGCCCTTTTCCACTGTTGGTCGAAGTGTAGACTGGTACAACCACTATGGAAATCTGTGTGGAGATTCCTCAAAAAACTAGGACTAGAGGTCCCATTGAACCCAGCTATTCCCCTTCTGGGAGTCTTCCTGAAAACATTAAAACTTCATAGCACAGCAATATTTGCACACTCATGTTTATAGTGACACAGTTTGTAATAGCTACATCTTGGAAACAGCCCAGATGCCTATCAACAGGTGAGTGGATCAAGAAGATGAGGGGAGCTGGGCCTGGTGGCGCATGCCTGTAATCCCAGCACTCAGGAGGCTGAGACAGGAGGATGGTTGTGAGTTCGAGACCAGCCTGGGCTACAAAGTGAGCTCAAGGTCAGTCTGAACGGCTTAGTGAGACCTCGTCTCAAAAAGACAAGGGCTGGGGATTTAGCTCAGTGGCCTAAGCATCTGCCTGGCAAGTTCAATGCTGTGAGTTCAATTCCTGGTGCTGAAAAAAAAAAAAGACAAAAGGTTTTTTTATACAATGAAGTACTGCTCTGCCATAAAGAAGGATAAGCTTGAGACATTCCTAGGTAAGTAGATGCACATCGAGACCATACTCTTAAGTGAAATAAATTGGACACACGTGTGTAAATATTGCATCGTTTCTATGGTGTGAGAAACTGAAAGTATAAATAAAGACCAAAATGTATATTAGGTGTTGTGAAATAGGAAGTAATAGTTCAAATGGGGAGGGGAATAAGAATGGGGGAGAGGGGAAGGAAAGAAGGCAAAAGTAAAAAAAAGTGAGAAAAAGAAAAAATGGAAACAAAGCTTTTGTAAATGGAGAAGGGAAGAGGGGCTGAAGGGAGAGTAGGGAAATGGGAAGAAAAAGAATCAAGTTATATCATGTACAGGTACAAATTCTCTGTGATGAATGTGATCATTATGTATATTGAAAATGTAGCAGTAAAATATGATTAAAAAATAATTTAGGTCTCTAATGCTGACCCATTCTTATCTTTGATAAGGTATCACTTAATTAGTACATAGTGGCTACATGTGTGTATAGTGCTTAGGATTGAATTGAGGGCCCACACAAGCTAGAAACCCATGCTATCACTTAGGTATGTGCCTATTTTCTAATACACAGTTGTAGTTGATGAGCTGCTGTTTTATTCTGGATTTGAAAATCTGCATGACATACTGAGAAGCAATTAGCATATAATTGTTTTTTTCTTGTAAACATTGCCAGATTTTGATAAAGGTTGCATTTACTTGATGAAGTGAGGTGCAGAGATTTCCTAACCTTTATAAAATTACTGAGATTTGAGACTGTGCCCAATTAAGCATACATTTTTATTATAATGTTTGCATTGGTGTATGTTTGCTATACATAACAAATATATGAATGAAAGGAAATTGGTACATATGCTAATCTTGTTTATCATAAAAGTTTTAATGAACCCCTTGTAACACCACTGAAAGATGAATTCATGGAGGAAAGTTTTTTAATTGCCACTTTACTTGCTTGGGAAAGTACTGGATTCTCCAGCATTCTCCTTCTTATCATACCATGTTTGAAATTTTACATATTCCTAAGAAATTATATATATGCTCTCTTGTTTATTAAATAATAATTTGGTTATACTTTTCATTTCTCTTAAAATAGCTTTGATTGCCTGGGATTTAGCTCAGTGGTATAAGCACTTGCCTGGCAAGTGCAAGGTCGTGAGTTCGATCCCCGGTACCAAAAAAAAAAAAAACAACTTTGATAACCAGGTGGAGTGGTATACATAAAATAATCCCAGCATTAAGGAGACTGATGCAATGGGATCAAAAGTTGATGCCCATTATGGGTCACATAGTGAGTCCTTTACTCAGAAATTAAAGTACATATGCCTTTTATAATAATTTCTCATTTTCATTGTGATTTTATTGTTATTCCTAATTGTTACTGCCACTCTTGTTTATTCTTTCTAGTGTGTTGATTCCTGCTTCCTTAATTATTGGTTGTTTTACCCATGAAATGTTTTGCTATTCACTTTTCTCAAAAACTGTATATTTCACTGAAGATGTTTTTATTTCAAACTTTGATGCTGTATACATAAGTTATTACCTAATTTTCATGTTTCTAAGTTTATTTTATAAATAAAAGACAGAGCAATGCACAGGTTGTTCAGAAGCACAGTAGTATTAAGTTACAATCTCATCTGTGTGACAGTTTTTGTGTTCATCATTGTGAATTGTTTTGTATTTCAGCTGGTACTGCAGCCATGCTTGTTGAGAAATAAGGAACTTCATCTCAGGTTATCATCTTTGGTGTCTTTATTACTAAATTTACTTACTATTGTAACAAGTATACTAAGGAGAGAATTTTGCTGCAAGATCACAAGGGTGTACTGGGCATGTAGTCTCACAGTAGACCATGACTGAATTTTACTGGATTCCTGTATTCCCTTCTATCACTCTATGCTGAGTAAAGAAACCACATAGGAGTTATAATTTACAATTTCTAATTTTTCTTTATTATAATGTGGAAAATATTTGTGCTGTCGTTGGGAAAGATTTCATGTGTCCTAACAGAGATACTGTTCACTCCTTCAGCTATTTAATTTAAATGGTTTGGTTCCTGATACAGTGTTGTGAGAAGAAATTACTTCTGGTTATACAGCATGCAGAAATCTGCCATACATTGCTTGTACAGTATGTGTTATGCCATGAATTTACACCCTTTATCTACACGCTTTGTAACCTATACTGTAGTGTTACAGATAGTGTAAGACAGAAAAGGAAGAGAAGGAGGGATGAGTGAAAGAGGCGAGTCAGCAGAGGGAGAGGTAGATAGGAGAAATTATATAAGGTAAAATATTGACTAGGGCATCAGGTTCCATTAGACATTTTGTATTCATGATGCACGGTTAAATTCTGAGAGAATAAAGAAGATAATTGTTGGCAGCAAGATGTAATTGTTGGCAGGTGTAATTTGGCATAGAGGATAGCTAGCTACAAAGTTGTGAGAACCTGCTTGTATATTTGTGTACCTAGAAGTTGGAAAAGAAGCTAGGGAAGTTAGTTATACTAAGCAGAGCTAATATGGACTATATGAACTAGAAAATTAATATGAGAGAAGAGGGGGGTGATAGACAAAAAACAGATGATAAGAAATAACTTGGTAGGTACTTTTTAAAAAGTGGGAAAAACCTGTAAAAATTAAGCAGTAATATTGCCCCAAGTGCTAGGAGAAAAAAGACAAAGAATAACTACTAAATCAATACAAAAAGGGGCAATAGAGAAAGAAGGCAAAGCAACAATAAAGATCCAGTGGAGACCCAGTTAAAATGCTCCGACTAGAGCTCATGCATGCAGTTTCCCTGTGTCCGCTATGCCAGATAGCCTGTGAGTCCACACAGGTCCCTTCTTGCCTGGGTTGTGGTCTATTCTCATGAAGCCTCATGAATTTCCTCTTTTCAATTTCCCTTTCAGCCAGCAGGCAGGATCAGACTTTACCCTAATTTTGCCTTAGAGGATCATTCCTGAAGGCTTTGTAGCAGATTTGATAGGTGTCAATGCCAGGCTGAGCTCAAGCAGGTAAGGGTTTTGTGGTGGAGAATCAGGTAATTATGGACCTGGTGTGGCATCAGGTAGAGATTCAGGTGAGTGCAGGGAGGGTTTACAGCACTTAAGGACTTTGGGCATTTTGGAGTGCCTGGCAGATTCAAGTGGTATGGGTTGTTGTGGGGTACCGGGAGGAAGCTCAAATAGGCCAGGGCACCAGGCAGAGATTCAGAATGCCATGGGGCAAGGCGTGTGTGACAGATGGAGATGCTGTGTACATGGGACCAGCTCCAGACACCAGATGGAAGCAAAGGTGCATTAGGGACAATCTGTAGAAACTCAAGTGGAACCAGGACAACTCTTAAGTTGCCAGACAGGGACTCCAGAGGCCTAAGGGAGAGCATGGGGCAATGGATACTGGGTAGAGACTCAAGCAGCCTTGAGGCACCTGGTATAGAGTCAGGTGGGCCCAGGACCAGTATTCATTGCCAGACAGACACTCTAGAAGATGCAGGACTAACTCAAAGTGCCAGGCAGATGTTCAGGGCATCCCGGGTGTTGAATGGAGATGTTGGTGGGTCAGGACTGATGCAGGGTGCCATAAGGAGACATCTTTATCACTTAACTGGGCACTGGGTATTGGCAGAGTTGTAAGCTGGCCCAGGGTACCAGGCAGACACACTGACAGGCATTGAACCAGCACTGAGTGCCCCACAGATTCTTGCTGCTGAGGGACTAGCTTGATACTGTGGGTGGAGAATGTGTTGAGTCAGAGGTGCTCAGTGGAGATTCCGGTGTGCCTGGAATTTATGTGCGGTGACAGAGGCTCTGATGGGCCTGGAAGCAACTTGAGGAACCAGGCAGAGACTCATGCAGACCCAAGGCACTCAGTGGGGACTCACGTGGGCCCAGGACTGATGCAGGGTGCCACACAGAGATGCCAGAAAGCAGAGGGAGGGCATGGGAAAACAGACACTGAGGAAACTTGAGTGAACTGTGTTGCATGGCACAGAGTCCAGCAGGCTTGGGACCAGAGCTGGGTGCCCAGTGGAAACTCCCAACAGTTGCAGGAGCAGCTTGAAATGGAAGGTAGAAGTTCACGTGGCCTAGAGAGCTCAGTGGAGAATGAGGTACGCCAAGGATTGATGCGGTTACCACACGGAGACTCCAACAAGCCAAATGAGGGTGTCAGTTGCTGGGTGGACACTCAAGTGAGCCTGGGGCACAAGGCAGAGAATCAAGCTGGTCATGGAGCAGTGTCCTGTGGGCGTGGGAATGGCCTGATGTGCTAGGTAGAGACTCAGTTGGGTCTGGGCCACTGAGCAGAGACCTCTGTATGCCTGGGGTTGATGCATGGTGCATAGTGGGAGAACACAGCTTTTCTGGGATTAGGCAGGCCCAGAGCACCAGGTAGAGGCCCAGGAGTGTTAGAAGTACCCACTGGAGACAGAGGCAGCCCAGGACTGATGCCTAATGCCAGGCAGAGACTGGCAGGCCCAGCGAGGGTGCCAGGCAATGGGTGCTAGATGGAGACAAGTGAGCCTGGCTGCCAGGCACAGACTCAACATGTCCAGTGTCAGCAAAACCTGCTAGACTGAGATGCTGAGTGATGTTGGACAAAGTCGAGGACCCACGCAGAGATTGGCTGGGCCAAGGGTGCTTAGTGGGGCCTCAGGTCGACCTGCTGTGGATGCAGGGTGCCAGACAGTGATGCAGGGAGGCACCAGTGGCTGTACTTCTGTCACCATTTAATTGTTTTCCTGTCACTGCCCAGATTCAGGGGCATAGGAGGTTATCATGGTTGCCTTTGGTTAGCATGGGTGAGGAGGCTGCAGGGGTACAACTCTCAGTTTCTGAAGAGGGCATTATCAAGAGAAGGGCCCTTTAGACCCAGAATCTATGCTGGAAAAGTGGTCTGCAGCACTCCTGGGTTCCCTCTGGCTATTTGGAAAGTTCTCAAGGTGGCTACTGCTTTGCTTTTGTGTGGTTCTCTGAGGGGGAAAATTGGAGGTCTTTGTCTTGTCCAGTACACAAAGTGACAAGATTTACATTTATTATTTTATTTTAGTTGGTTTTCTTTTTTCTTAGCACACGTTTGCAGTACCATCATTTGTATTCTTCATGGGGAGTTGGCACATGTACATAGCACATCTGAATTTTTTTATACCGTTCCTCTCCATTCCTCTACTCTAGGTCCTGGTGCCCTTCTCATTTGCTAAAGATCTATCTCCCTAGTTCCTGTTATCTAAGAATGACTTCATATTTTATCAAGCCTTGCATTTGACACATGCCATTAAAAATGTGTGGTTTAATCTGTAATTCTGAATCTCTATAAGTATGTTTCTGTTACAGGCTTTTAGTTTCACTTTAACATGTTGCGAGAGCTTACTTTACACGGTTTCCCTTTAGTATTAAGGTCTTTGTTGTTGCCCTGAACATGGTCAATGTTGTTGAATGGTCCTTGTGATTTTGAGAAGAGAGTATACTCAGCAGTTACCAGATGAAGTATTCTGAAATACCCAATGAGTCCACAGGAGGATATTGTTGAGTTTAGTGATAATTACAAATTTTTTGACCTCTCAATTACTCCTGCAGGTGTTTTGAAATCTGTAAGTGTTTTGAAATAAATGTGGATATGTGATTTTTCCCTTCAGTTTCATTGTTTTGACTCATGCTATTTGAAGGTCTTTTTAGTGAGATACCTAAGAAGAATTGTTACTTTTTGTTGGAGAGCTACAGTCTTTATCATTATATGATCACTGAAATCCTGATTTTCTTAAGGTACAAATTGAATAGTGTCAGATTCATGTAACTCCAGCAGGTTTATGGAATCAATGCTAGACTAGTGGATGCTTTCTTATAACTTTTAATTTATTCTATGTTTTTAGGTTTGTATTATATTTAGTATATGTTTAAAATATTTGTATATTTTAGTTTACAAATGGACATTGAATACATTAATAATTTAAGGCCTGTTGCATTGAAAAATTCACATATTTTCAGATGTTAAAGCTGAGCACATTATTTCCCTAATGTTTTTTGTAGTAAAAACTCTTCAAATTGTTTAGCCTGGCTTGGTGGCACATGCCTGTAATCCCAGCACTCGGGAAGCTGAGACAGGAGGATCATTGTGGGTTCTAGACCATTCTGGGCTATAAAGTGAGCTCAAGGCCAACCTGAATGGCATAGCGAGACCCTGTCTCAAAAAGACAGGCTGGGGATTTAGCTCAGTGTCATAAGTTCGAGGTGGTGTTTGATCCCTGGTGCTGCAAAGAAAAAAAAAACCTTCAAATTTAATGCTAGTTTTTTGGTTGTTTTTTTTTTATGTTTAGGATTTTAATTTTATTTTAAAGAGAATAAAGCCAAACAAAA
>RJWT010030968.1:0-14507 GCA_004365215.1 Cuniculus paca | reverse complement strand
CAACTAACACTTATTGAGAATTTACTTCACAGTGGATGCTGAGCTAATGGCATTGTCTTATTTATTTGTTTATCTAGTCCTGTGACAAATCCCATGTGATGGGAACTAATTTACAAATGAAGAGATTCGAGATTAGCAGTATTAAGCAGTGTATTCAAGAGTACACCAATACTCCATGGTGAAGCCTGTAATTAACTGGGATTTAAATTCCACGAGGGTCAGTCTCTCATCTAGTATGGAATTATGTATGAGCAACAGGACACACTCTCATTCTCAGGTACATAAAGCCGTGCTCCCACTCATCCACACACATCACACAACTTAGAAGCAGGAGCATATTCTCTCTGCTGTTGTATTTAATTTACAAAAGCAGTCACCAGTGGGAACAGGGTTATTTCCAGGGTCCTCAGAATGACTTCTTTCTTGAGAGGTGAGGGAAATGAGAAGGAGAAAGAATTAAATAGGCGATGGAATGCATGGTGTCCATCGCTCTGGCTATGTTTCCTACTCTGCTTTCTTAGGACAATGCTATTTCCATATCTGGTATAATAATACTTTGATCCTTAGTATTCATCCAAACAGACTGGCGTTATATAGTATGATGTGGTTGAAGGATCTGCAGAAGATGTAAAGTTGCTTTCCTGTGTGTGTGTGACATGTGTGTGACACACACAACCAGGCCAGATGGGAACTTGCAGATAGTAACACACAGAGCTGGTTCTTATGGATGACCACTTGTATGGGAATGCTCCAAAACAGAGGGATTTATGAGATCTCACCCAACTCCAAACTGATTCTGATGATCTAGACTTTTCTCCACCTCGTGTCATTTCGTTATATCTGTAATTTCCTCTGATTTTGGAAGAAAGAAGGTTCTCTTTTTTATGTATTACCAGAAGATAGTCTTTGCTACTAAGGGCAACTATAAATGAATCAGAATTTTTTTATTAGTACATGTTTTCTGTACATAATGTTAACATTCCTTATGTGGAGTTGGTGCATGTACATAACACATCTCAATTCCTTTCCTCATCCCTTTTCCTTTTCCTCTATTCCCTCCATCACTTGATCCCCTTCCCCTTTGAGAAGCATCTATCTCCTTCCTTCCTATTAGCAATCTTTTATTGAATTTTTTTATTTATAATTTGGGTTTCTCATATAAGAAAAACCATATAATATACTAGCTTGTGTGTCTGACTTATTTCACATAGTATTAGGGTGTCAAGATGCATCCATTTTTCTACAGGTAACTCAACTTTACCTTTTTTATGGCAGAGTAGTACTCCATTGTATATAAATACCACATTTTCCACCCATTCATCAGTTGGTACACATATTGGCCACTTTCCAATATTTAATTACTATGAATTGTGCTGCTGTCAACATGGGTATGCATGGATCAGTATAATATGATGTCTTTAACTCTTTCAGAAAGATACCTAGAAGGGTAATTGCTGGATATAATTCTTGATTCTTGAATTTTTAAATTTTGTATAGGAAAAATATACCTGTGATGTAGTCAAATCTACTCACACCATCAGAATAAACTTCTAATCCTATACAAGGAGACTTCAAGGCTAACTCCAAGCTATCCCTCATTCACTTTCTCCATTTCCCACAAGTCAGATGAGGAACTGAGAAGTCTAAACAGATGGAAAAGAAACTAAGCGAAACTCCAGAACCTCCAAAGACTTCTCCCTAAGTAACTGTAAAGGATTCAGAAGTGCGTTATTAGCAATGCTAAATTCTGAATTAGGAACCAGAATCTTTTCTTGCCATGCACTTGTTCTTCCTGGAAAGTAAATATGGAATAACTAAATTGTAACTTACTTAGCATTCTCTACATTATACCCTTTATATATGATTGGTTGATTTAACTTTAATAACTCATGCACATAGTTCTCTTCATTATCCCCACTTTTTGAAAGGACAATTGATCTTCGAAGTAATGAAATGACCTGCCCAAAGTCACACAAATGACAAATAACAGGATCTAAAATTCAAACTAAAGTCTGTTGCTTTATTCCTGGTTCATTTCTTCTGCAACAGACCCTGAAACAAGGACCTAAGGGCAAACATTTATTCAGGAACTGATCCCAGGAAGCCCAGCCGAAGAGCTGAGACAGAGACAGGAAAGGGAAGCAGCCAACAAAGGATGCATTGCTGGGCGAGTTACTACAGCAGATAACTGGACCTCGACTCGAGTGGGAAACTGGGCCCCAGTGCAGATATTATTATTAGTGAGGGACTTGAATTATCTGTCCACCAATTCCCATTTGTGGTGAATTAAGAGCTGATCCTTTTCCAGGGTAAGGATGTGTCCAGAGCCAGAAAAGGGTCTCTGGAACAGAGAGCAGCCTGTACCTACAAAAATGAACTGAGCTGAAGGGATGTAGCTAAGACTCCCACAGCATTTGCTGACGCTCTCAACCACTAGCTAAGTTCAGCTACTGCCCAGGCTCTATGTAGGACCTAGAAAGCTATGCCATCTATGTAGACACCTGCCCACTATGACAGCCATTGAGCCCCACCCTATTAATGTTCTGAATTTATTCTATTCATTGCATTAAAGTTTGGTCCCTGCATTCTTGCTGGCAAAGTACCAAGAATACCCCTTGAATTCTCTACTGGAGGAAGATTCTGTATAATAGCCGGTCTCACTGGTGGAGCAGTGAGGCTACAGCAAGTAACTTCAGCCCCCAAGTAGATCCTAAAGTGTCTCCTAAGGTGGACGTGGAAGAATCATGCCCTTCAACTAAGAGTTGCCAAGCAAGCAAAAATTTGGAGTTTTTTGGGGTTTTTTTGTTTTTTTTAAGTAGAGAGGAACCAAAATTCTACCTAGCAGCAATTTAAGGCCAAGAGCAGGAAGAACTAAGACTCTTGTGTTTGCCGGTGAGTGCTGAGCAATGCCTCTTCTGCAAAATAAGGGCTCATGGGGTTGAGTAGGTCAACCTGTAAACATTGCTCAGACTCCTTTGAAAGTCATTACCTTTTAGATCTACAGTTCTAAATTGGACTTCTCAACTGTATTGTTTAATAAATACAACAATACCTCCTCACCTCTTAATAATGGTGAGCAGTAGAGAGCCCTTGTTATAATGAGCCTTTTATAGGCACTAACTCATTTTAGCCTCACAACTACACAATGAGGAATTTTCTTTCATTTTCCCATTTTTATTCATGAATAAACAGAGGCACCCCATGGCAAAGTTACTTGCTTACAGACGTGGAGCTAGTAACACACAGAACTAGGATTTAAAGCCAGGAAGTCTGACTCCTTGGCAAATACTTTGATAAACTATCAAGAGAACCTGAACCAAAACTATTTGCCTAATCTGATTTGTAAGACTCAAAAGTATCCAATTTTCAGAGCACCAAAAATACTTTGAGTACTTTTGTGAAAAAGAGGCTCTGTAAATATGACTTTCAGAAAGATATTTGTTTTCTTTGCCAATATTGGCCATTGACTAATTTTTCTCCCCAAAGGTGAAACAAGGGGCAGTCTTCCTTATCCTCATCTTAAAAGTAAGAATACCTTCTTTATCATCATTCGCAGCTATTTTAATATCTATTTCTAGAATTTCACATTTGAGGTGAACCTTGAAGAATAAACCTGGTTCTGTCCAAAGGAACAAGAGAAGTAAAGATAAAAATGATGAACAAGGAACTATCTACAGTTAAGAAGTAGTAGTCACTCATCACCCATCTCTTCATTCATGAAATATCTAGTGAGTACCTGCCGTGGGCAGATGCGAAAATATTTTTGGTGGAGTAAGGAACCAAATAGTGTGTTTAAATGCAGCCGAAGGTGGGTTTCGTGGGATCTTGAATGGCAAAAGATAAACCACCAGGAAGCACATGGAAAAGGAGGTGGGCGTTCCATCTGGAGGAAGAGGAGAGCAGAGGGAAGCTCGTGTATACAATCCAAGCCCTTACCACAAACTCAGTTGCACAAGAGGAAAGTGGAAAAGCAGGGTAGAAGAAACAGTGTTGTCACTCTACAGCAAACAAAAGAACAACAATGTGCAGCTCTTGTCTTCCGGAGGAGACACTTTGAACTACACCCAACATACCTTCTCAGAACCCCACACAGGCGTCCTCCTTTCACAAGACCCCACATAATCTACAGTTGTTGCAGATCTAAGAGCTTTGCTGACCTTATTGGGGCTTTGAATGGAGGGACAACCACAGCACAGGCCCAGGCTTCCCAAGCCCATTTGTTCCCGAAACTTCATTACAGTTGTGACACAATCCAGGTATGTAGTAATTCAGTGATCCAGTTAACCAAGCTCATACAAGACCAGGCCACTGGAATATGGCCTCTGTGGGGGTTTTTGTTTTTGTTTTTGTTTTTGTTTTCCCCCAGTACTCGAGACTGAACCCAGGACTTTCACACTGAGCTGCATTCCCAGCCCTTTTCTATTTTATGTTTTGAGACAGTCTCACTAAATTTCCCAGGTAGGGCTTCAACTTTTATTCTTCCTGCCTCAGTCTCCCAGAGTACTGGGATGACAGGTGTGTGCCGCCACACCTGGGCCAGGCTTTCAATTTTGAGAGATAAATATGCACAACTGCTATCCCAGCTTACCCTCTCAGCCCCCCAAAGGAAACTTCCTCAGTGAGTCAACTTTTGCAGTGAATAGCATCTAAGGCAATATCTAAGCTCAAAGGTATAGTGTTTACAAAAGCAGAATGTGTCCTTACAACTTTACAATGACATTGCAAAATAGCACTGTGTGTGTGCCTTGAAAGTGTCAAAATTATTCTTTGAATTTCCATAACTGTGAGTTTCCTTATAAATCAACAAGAATGGGTTCATCTGGGAGAGGGTTTTGTTTTTGTTTTGTTTTGTTTTGTTTTTTAATCTTCTGATTATCCAAGTTTGCTCATCCAAGAAAAGACTAGGAACCCAATCATTTTTCCCTACTTCTCAAAAGTGTCAGGAGGATTAAAATAATGCAGGTATAAGTGCTGTAATAAGTGTCATTATTAAAAATCTCTTGAAGATGTTAGCATCTTTGTGAAACAATAGAATCCCACAAGGCTTACAGAACATAAATCACCATCCCTGGTATACGAGTTTGAAACCCACACACCGGCCTTACAGAGTATGATATGGGGAAGTGGAGGAAACCGCCCACGCTAATGTGGGTCCACAACTGTTGATGAGTAATGTCATTCTTTCCCTTACTCTGTGTAGCTTCTAGGGTTTTAGGGCAGTGAATTTGTCCTCTGCAGGGGAAACCAAGTACTGATTGGTTTTCTCTGGTTTAAGGACTACAGCATGTAGACACTGCAGGTTTCATGAAGCCCACCACAAGCTTCTCTTCATGGAGCTTGCCATGAACGTGATGGCACTGGACATGAGGTCCCTGCCTTGGAAGACTCTGTGAGTCTTCTTGGTTGCATCAGAAAAATCCATGAAAAACAACACAGCCACTTTGACTGGCTCTGACTAGTGGATGGCATTGAGACCACATTCATTAAGTGTCATTTCTGTGTAAAAACTTATAAATCCCAAGTCCCAGGAGGAAATGTGTCCCTCAAACAGCAATACCTACATTCGGCCTCTCTCTATATCCATCCAGTGGCTAACCACCTGTAATTGATTATTTAAAAAGAGAGACTGGGAAACAGCCAGACCTGCCTCTGCACAACTGCCACCATTGGAAGGCTTCCTTCCTGCTAGAAGCCAGCACAGGCAGGGAGAAACAACCAGACCCACCTCTGTGTGCCCACCACCATTCGGATGCTTGCTGCCTTCAGGTAACTGGCACAGGCAGGGGGAAACAGACAGATACATCCCGTGCACCCACAGGCCACAGATGAAGAACTTTGCTTCCCATGGATAGCCAGTGCAGGGCAGGAGAATTAGACAAACACGACCCTGTGCACCTGCTGCCACTGAAGAAGTCTCAGAGTAGCCACACAGGCTGAGAGAAGAAGCAACCCCACCACCACACACCCATGGCCATCAGGGAAGCCTCAGTGTAGCCTCTTGGGTCTGGAGAAGCCCGCCCCACACCTCACTGCCTCCCTGGGAACCTAGGTTAGGAGAAACCCAGGTGCCTATTCCATTCCCCTATACTGAGAAGGGGCAGTCAATGCAGGAAGCACCTGGGACCCCACAACCAGCTTGTTGGGAGGAACCCAGGAGAATGTGAATACAAAGCAGCAAAAGGCAATCTCAGACCTCCAGCCCACACAGAACAAGTCTGGGAGATACAGTCATGGAAGAAAATGGAAGCACACACCTGAAATCTCCAAAAGGATAGCAACTGAAGTAAAGAAACAACTTTATGAGACTGTAGAAGTAATCAGATCAGATATAATGTCTCAAGTAAAAGAAGAAATCACAAACATAATGCAAGAATTGCTGAGCATATCTAAAGAACACATAGATTTAAAAAAAGAGGAACATAGGAAAATGATGGAAACCTTGAATGAACAATATAAGAAGAAATTACAATGCATGAAACAGATTTAGAGAGATGTCCAGGAAATTAAAAACTCCATCAAAAGTTGGCAAAACCACTTACTTGAAAGAGGCTGAAGTTAGACTTTCAGACCTTGAAGATAGAATTGCAGCTAGCAGTCATGAAAAGAAAGATCTCTTAAAAATAATGAGGAGCCAAAAAGTAACAATTCAATGGCTGCAAGATGACACAAAGAAAAATAATTTAATAGTGATAGGTATTATCAAAAAAGCAGGGGCCAACTCAAATGACGTAAAAGGACTATTTACAGAAGTAATTACAGAAAACTTCCAAAACATGGGAAAAGGAAATGGCATACAGATACGCAAGGCATACAGCACTCCAAGTAGCCATACCAAAATAAATCTACACCCAGACATATAATAATCACGATCCCAGAAATTCAGCACAAGAACAGAATATTAAAGGCTGTTAGAAAAAAGAAACAGATCACCTATAAAGGAAAACCCATCAGAATCATGGTAGACTTCTCAACACAAACCATCAAGTCAAGAAGAGATTGAAGTGTTTTAAATCCTGAAAGAAAACAACTTCCAACCCAGATTGATGTACTCTGCAAATCTATCTTTCAAAATGGATGGAAAAATAAGATACTTCCATGATAAAGAACAACTGAAGGAATTCATGACCACCAAACCAACCCTATAGAGAGTGCTGAAGGATATTCCAGAGAAAGATAGAGATGACCATGGTTCCAGGAACAGCAGCAGAGGGGGATCACCAAACAGGGTAGGCAACTGAATGAAGGGGGAAAAGGGGAGGGTGAAACTTGAGGATAGCATGCAGAGACGAGCCAATGCATGCTGGTTGTAACCATTAATGCAGATGGCCTCAGTTCATTAATAAAAAGAAACACAGGCAGAGTGGGTCAAGAAACAAGATCCATCAATATACTGCATACAAGAAACACATTTAACTGGAAAGGAAATTCATAGAACAAAAGTCAAAGAAGAGAAAACAATTGTTCCATGTGACAAGAGACCAGAAAAGAGCAAGGGTAGCTTGTCCATCAACCATGAATAAGAAAGATATTGTATTTTCATACAATGGAAAATTATTCTGCTATAAAGAAGGATAATCTCAAAGCTCTTGTAGGTAAATGGATGCAACTTGAGATCATGTTCGGACTCATATGGGTGATCATGTTATCTCCTAGTATAAAAAAGTGAAGGAGTTAGTGGGATCCAAAATGCACAATAGATGTTATGAAAGTGATAGGAGAGGAAACATTTGAAAAAGAAAGTGTTAATTTCCTATTATCTTGTTTTGAATTCCTGTATTGTTTTCATTGTTTTGTTAGGTTTGGTTTCATTCTGGTTTTTTCTGTTTGATTTTACTGTGTTTGTTGGTATGGACAGCTATTTTGAAGAAAACAAGAGACATTATGGTAGCCATTATTGATTTCCTGTTATCTTGTTTTGAAGTCCTATATCACTTTCATTACTCTGATTAGCTTCATTCTGTTTTGCTTTGTTTTTATTCTCTTTAAAATAAATTTTAAAAAATTAAAAATAAATAAATAAATAAGAGAGGCTGGTTCTTCCAACAAGAAGGGTTTCTTCAACATTTTAGACCCTCAGCCTAAAGCAAAGGGAAAACAAGTTATCAATGCTGGCAAAGGCTGGTGAAGCCTGAAAATTCCAATCCAAGGAAGCTACTTTCTGTTTCTTCGGCTGCCATCTAGTGGCTAATGATGAAATGTCTCTAAAACAAGCTTGCAAATATTTAAGAGCAAGAGGGTCCTGTCTGAAACAAAAACTAAGCAGGTTACCAAGCTATTATTGCAGACAGGAGACATTCTTTCCAATAATTCCTATTTATATCTAAAAATGGCATTCTATTTTTTCTCTGCTGGTCTATGTTCTTTTCCCATGAAGAGAGAATTGATTCTATCATGTAGTGTTAACATAGGAGAGAAAATCCATGCCCTCCATGGAAGAGAATTATGAAAGCCTATAACGAGTTATGGGATGAGTGCTAAGAATAGATAAGTTATAAGAGACACCAAAAAGAACTTGGACTATATTACTGGCCAAGAGGGTTTAAATTGCTTTTTGA
This sequence comes from Cuniculus paca, assembly GCA_004365215.1. Classification (NCBI taxonomy): domain Eukaryota; kingdom Metazoa; phylum Chordata; class Mammalia; order Rodentia; family Cuniculidae; genus Cuniculus; species Cuniculus paca. The sequence goes on along the minus strand of RJWT010030968.1, from coordinate 5,952 downwards.
GGGATGAGTAGGAGTTCTTTACACAGACAAAAGGGAAAAGGCATATAGGAGAGCCTGAGACTGTGTGTAGGAGAACATTAAGAAATTGTGTCAGAGGGAGGAGCAGAGGCTAAGTGGGAGGGTGCCTTTTGAGATCACATTAGGTAAACACTATTGAAACAATAAATATAGGGACCTCAGTGGCATCCAGTAATTAGTACTCATATCTCACTTTAGAAGGAAGGTAAACTGGTTTAAATATGCCCCAGCTGCCTCTTGTCCTCTCCAGGAGCCATCCCAGGACCAGCAGACCAGAGTATGCATTTTTTCCATATCACTAGCACGTCTTAATTCCTTTTGTCATCGCCTCCTCTTCCTCCCCTCCCCCTCCATCTCTTAATCCCCTTCCCATGTGAGAAACATCTATCTCCCTATTTCCTATTGTCTTTTACTGTGTTGTTTCTTTATATTCTGGCTTTTTTATATAGGAGAAACCATGTGATGCTTAACCTTATGTGTCTGACTTATTTCACTTAACATTATGGTCTTTTTCCTGCAACTCACGTTTATGGCTTTTTTTTTTTTTTTTTTTGCAGCACCAGGGATTGAACTCATGACCTTGCACTTGCCAGGCAGGCACTTAGGCCACTGAGCTAGATCCCCAGCACGTTTATGGTTTCTTATGACAAAGTAGTACTGCACTGTGTGTAATATTTTCCTTATCTATTCATCTCTTGCTTCCAAGATTTAGCTATGAATTGTGTTGCTATAAACATGGGTATGCATGAATCACTGCAATATAATGTCTTTAACTCTTCTGGGAAGATACATTGAAGAGGAATAGCTGGGTCAAATGGAATTTCTAGTTTTCGTTTTCTGAGGAATCTCCATTCTGACTTCCATAGTGGTTGTACTCGTTTGCATCTCCATCAGCATTAAAAGCTCACTCATCCTTGTTTCACATCATCGTGGAGTTTGGGAAGTCATGATGGCTTTCCCTGAAAGCAGTAATGAGTAGTCATTACAAATGTGGGTCACAGAGCAAATCCTGACTGTCATTTATGGTCACAGGCCTGCATTTTCGCTTTCTGAACTGTCAATGGGGCTATCTTTTCCAGGGGGCTCCTGTGAGCATTAAATGAATGAGGAGGGAAGTGGACTCAGAAGGGTGACTGGGACACAAACACGGTTCAGTAGTTGTGAGATGTTATTAAGTGTCTAGAGTTCTCCAAATATTTTATCTGAGAAGACCAACTGCTCCAGTGTCTGAGGTTGGAGAATGCCAAAATAGGGGACGTGAGAGCCCGGGCCGTACTGCTGCTGCTCCACCCAAATCCATTAGTGGTCCCTAAATGAACTCTCAGAGTTCATGTTATGCTAGGAAGAAAGTTTCAGCTTAAGGGATGCATTTAATGTAGAATTTCAAGCTCTCTAAAGTAGGAAAGAAAGACCTGACTTATAAGACTCTAGGAAACTATGTGCTTTTGATGGGGTTGATCCTAGCTACCTGTACAAACCCAATTATTCACCTTGCCGGAGGTATGTTATACAAGAAAGCAGACCTCCCCCTCCACCAGGTATTCTCTAGTTCTAACTTGTTTCTCTAAAGGTTTGGGTCTGAGTATGAATCTAACAATAAAACAAACGCCTCTTCCTGGGGGAGGAAAATAAAACTCTCTCATGACTCAATTTCTCTTCTGATATTTATTTAAAGACACGCAACACCTAGAGAAGCTCCTGAGAGATGCTGTCATCTACGGCCAGCCTCGAACCGGCAGAGCGTGGAGAAAGATTCTCATCTTGGTGGAGGGCATCTACAGGTACGGGACCAGCTGGAGGCATGTGAACACGCTGAGGTGTACACAAGCTGACCAGTGGGGAAGGCAAGGTCTTTCCCAGCTACATGAAGAAACGAGTGTGACATGGAAATTATTGAGGAACCTAAGTCTGCTACTAAGCAAAGTGATCAGGCCATGGGCGTCCCATCTTTGTGATGACTGCGCATCTGGCAGTAGACCTTGGAGGCCGGCGTGTTTGTAAAGCCTTCCTTATACGTGTCCTCAGAGGGTGTTGCTAACTTACGCTGATTCTTTCCATTACCTTTGGCTGCCTCAGAGTCTCAAAGACCTTTTACGGCTGGGTTATTCATCGTCAGAATATTTCTTCCCTTTGTGTCTGCAGTAGATGTTCTCACGGGCGGCCCTGACTCCTTAACTGGGCACCTTCCTGGAAAGTGCAGCCAGCCACCAACTGCTGCATGAACTTGGCTAATGGTTGGCATCAAAAAACAGAAAGCCTGACTATGTGCTTCGGAGATTAACTCTGAGTACATTTCTTTCTCCAGAGGTGGGGGCCAGCGGAGCAGAATAATCTCAGCAACTGAAGACATACTGAAGGTCCAGTTTACATACCCTTTTTGAGCTAGGCAGATAAAACACCCACTACACCATTTCAAGTTTCACTTTTTTTTTTTTTTCGGCACTGGGGATTGAACTCATGACCTTGCGCTTGCCAGGCAGGTGCTTAGGCCACTGAGCTAGATCCCCAACCCTCGAGTTTCACTTTTACATTGCAGGTGGGGGCTGAATTTGCTTCAACTCTGTCTGAGCTGATTATCATTACTAAAATGAAAATTGAATCCAAGCACCTCTTCTGCTGGGTGCCTTAGTCCATAAACCAAAGAAACAAAATCTCAGAGTGCCCACTTAAATTAGGGCTGAAACAATCCTAATGTTAAAGAAAACAAGAGAGAGATGCTCTATGACATAATCATAGAAAAGTAAAAGATAATAAAAAAGAGGGAAGCAGGAGCTATTTAAGCTTCTAAACTGGAGGAATACAGCTGCAAAAGAAACCAGCGAGCAGAAGCAGGCTTTCTTTCCACCAGTCACCCAAATCAGCCCCTAACTGCGTTACATGAGTAACAAGTAACAGAATAAATGCACCTCCCTATAGAAGGATGAATTCTCCCAAATTTTAAATAATAATCATGATCATAATTGGTATCATTTTTATTTTAACTCTACTACTAATCACCCAATAGCTGGATATCCTCAGTGCTAATGTGGTGTTGCACAGATGACATTTCAAATTTCTAGTAGCCTGATTTCTGTACTACTTAGCATTCCCTTATAAGGTCAGTCCCAGCAATATGCATTGTGTATGAATATACAGTGAATGTTTAAAGTTTTGAAAATTTATTATGGTAAATAAAAAAGGAAGAAAGAAATATTGCCATGAATCCCACTTGCTTTGAACATACTTATCCTATTATTTCTGCCACTTTCTGAAGCAGTCCTTTTTCAAGAGTGTCTTTGTGTGATATGATCAAAAATAAGGTGAATGCTGCTGTCAAATGCCATCCAATGAAAAAGCAAGCTTGTAAAAACATGACAGTGTGGCCTCGTCCACCTTTTTCACTAACTCTGGCCATAGAATTTCTGGCTCCTCCCCAAAGTCAAAATGACCGCGAAAGATAAAAATTTTGAGTGGGTTCAGGACATTGAGGCGGCCATGACAACACAACTAAGGACACTCAAGGACAGAAGACTTCCAGAACTGCTTCAGGAAGTGATGAGAAGCATGGGATAAGTGTATTCCAAGAAAGGCGGGGCATTTTAAAGGGAATTAAAGGCAATGTGCCTTCTACAGTAATAATTTTTATAATTTAAACATTCACTGTAAGTTTCACTTACACTACATACAGCGGTGGGAAGATCTGTGGCCAGCCATCTTTGGGTGCAATCTATCACAGCAGCTTACCCCAGCATTTAGACAAAGTCTCATTTTCTATATACTTCCCTGGGCAGAAAGATTTCTTTTATTCCATCTGCTGAGGAACTCTGGCTGTAAATGACCTGACAGACTTTGTTCACAGAGAGGAATCAGGCCACCTTGTCACCCTCTTCAGTTGAACCTCAGTCTCTTATCTGTAAAATCCAGCTAGCTTAAGTAGAGCTCCAGAGTGCTACATCTCAGAGGAAAAGACTTCATAAGCATGTTCTAGTTCACAGCTACCTCAAAAGATGAAATTCCAAAGGGCCAAGGTTAAAAATGTGAAATCGGTAGTCCATAAATACATTTCTGCCTTTGAGAGGTATGTTAAGGGCATACACTTGGTTGATAACTGCCCAAAGCTTCCTTTGAATTTTAACCATTTTAACCACTTAAGCTAGCTTGTTTTTCTCTTACTTGTGGTCTGCCACCATGGGCAAAATACCACTTCCACAAGGACCTCATGTGCAACACTTTTTTCACAATTCCAAAACAAATATAACAACCAAATCAGAGAGTTTCAAACTACTTTCAGATTAGGAAAATCTACATACCAAGACTAAAAAAAATCATAAAAGTGCACAAAAGTAGCAATAATAGTAACAACAATAATTAATGCCACCATCCACAGGAGCTGCTATCGCTATGTAAAATATAGAGGAGTCAAGATTTGGAGCAGGTCTGGGACTGGGTTCAAATCCCTGTGTGCCTGTCTACAGCTGTGTATCCTCTGTAGGGCCCTTTTGTAAATATTAAATGAGATCATATAAGGTAGTATGTGACAGTGACCTCGCCTGTAGAAAACAAGAAAGCGTGGGTCGTCTTCATCTTGAGATTTGCTTGTTGTCACTTGAGAAAATTGCAGTGTGGAAACCAAGAAGCTGCTTAACTAATGAGGCTGTTTGTTCTTCATCTACCCAGAGGGTTGATGACACTGGAAGGCATCACCCATGTATGCACACTTCACGTGTGCAGTCTTGAGTAAGCCTCCCAGGAGCCCTCGTATCATTGAGGAAGCTGAGGCTTAGAGACCTGGAAAATTTGCCTTTACTCCAGGACAGATTGATAAGGTAACAACTGGGAGTAAAACCATGGCTTGGTAGAACAAAGGCTCACTGTAAACAGAAGTCACCTGTCCACATCCAAGGAGCTAAATATGAAAAATACAAAGTCGCTCACTTGTCCTTTACAATTACTTTACTTACACTTCAATTTCCTCTGTAAACTAGAGAGATGGAAAATCAGTCTAAACTTCAGTGAATCCATGACTTGGGGATTAAAATCACAATAGCATTATTGTAAATTTTCTGATACATATTTTCCTAGTACTATTTTTGCTTTGTTTTTGTTCGTGTCTTGTGTTTTTGATTTTGGTCTTGGTTTTGGTTTTTTTAGGTGCTGGGCATTGAACCTCAGGCCTTTGCACTGAACTATATTTTTTATTTGGAGGCAGGGTCTCCCTAAGTTGCTAAATGGTCCAGACTGGGCTCAAGCTTGCCATCCTCCTATCTCAGTCTCCCAGATTGCTGGGATTTCAGGCGTGCACTGCCATATCCAGATCTGTACCCAGATCCCAGACTTTTTGAAGGTTTGTGTATCTCAGAAGTATAGACTTTCTATCAATTATTAGTGCTTGAAAAACATATCATGAGAGAAGGGTGTTCCAAGCAACCTGTGGCATAAATTAGCATGGGTGGAGGTCAACTTTTCAGAATAGCAAGTATCAGAAAGTAATACACAGGCCTACCAAAATGCACATGCTAATGTCTCAGAATGCCAGAGAGTCGAAGAACGGAATCAGAGTAAGCCATTCTCCTCCCCAAAAGTGTAAATTTAAAGATTGAGAATTTCATTGGTAAACTCTATCCTATATTTCCATAGTTTAAACACAGACCTGGCCAAATAGGCAATGGCAAGTAGATAAAAGTGGGTCCATGGAGCAATTTTGTTCAAAGTAGCAGAATATCTGAAACCAAAGGCAGTCAGTCTGGTTACAATAATTAGCTTGACAAATAAATGTGGTCAACAATACAGTAAATTTATGGCTTACTTGGGAATTAGTTATAACAACTCACTGAATATAAGTTATTTTAGAGATACGCCCAGCACCCTCACGAGACCTAAAACATTGTCTTAGCCACATGAAATATGTCTTCAGAAGAAAAGCACAGCATGTCCCTGTCACCCCTGCCTGGAGTC
>RJWT010030967.1:0-14505 GCA_004365215.1 Cuniculus paca | reverse complement strand
CATCTGAACTGTTTCTCTCAGAGAGACTGTTTACTCTGCTGCTTAATGTTCGGCCATCTTTCTGAAAGTCTCCAGAAAATATCTTTTAAAAGTAGCAAAGGATCACGAAATAACAATTCAAGAGTTGCATGATGATGCAAAGAAAAACAATATAGTATTGATAGGTGTAAAAGAAAGTGAAGAGGACAACACAAATGATTTAAAAAGGCTATTTACAGAAGTAATAGCTGAAAATTTCCCGAAAATGAGAAAGGCTACTGACTTACAGATAAGTGAAGCATATAGAACTCTAGCTAGCCATAACCAAAATAAATCTTCACCCAGACATACAAAAATCAACGTCCTAGTTATTCAACCTTAGAACAGAATGCTAAAGGCTGTGAGAGAAAGAAAAATGCATATAAAGGAAAACCCTTCAGAATCTCAGCAGAGTACTCGGCACAAAAAAATGAAGTAAAGAAGGTCATGGAGTGAAGTATTTCAAATCCTAAAGGAAAATGACCTCCAGCCCAGATTGATGTAACCTACAAAGGTGTCCTTTAAAATTGATGGAGAAAAAAGATACTTCCATGACAAAGAACAGCTGAGGAGCTTCATGATCGCCAAACCAATCCTTCAAAGAATACTGAAAGATGTTCTAGATAGACATAAAAATAACTATGACTTCAAGAACACCAACAAAAAAACACCACCAAGCAGGACAAACAAATGAGAGGGAAAATGTAAAGAAACAAAAGAAAGATACCATGACAAAAAAAGGCAATATATAACACTTATAACTGTTAATGTAAATGACATTGATTCACCAATTAAAAGAAACAGACTGGCAGGATGGATCAAGAAAAGCATCCAACTTTATGCTGTATACAAGAAACCCATTTAATCCAAAAGGAAATTCATAGACTGAAAGGCAAAGGATGGAAAGCAATTCTCCATGCAACAGGAACCCAGAAAAAGGTAGTGTTAGCTAGTCTGTGTGCAGATAATATGAACATCAAACCAAAAATGATCAAAAGAGATAAAGAAGGTCACTACATACTGGGTAGTGGAAAAACACCAAGAGGAAGAAATAACACTCTTAAGTATACACACATCAAATATGAGAGCACCCAGCTACATAAAACAAATATTAATTGAAATGAAAAATCAAATCAGCAAAAACAACTGTAGCAAGAGACCTTAGCACCCCATCGATACAGAGACAGATCAACTAGACAAAAACTCAGCAAAGAAATTACAAAATTGAATGAAACTTGTGAACAAAAGGACTCGGTAAATGTGTACAGATTATTCCACCCAATGACATCAGAGTATACATTAACCTCAGCTTCACATGGGACAGTCCCTAAAATAGACCATATACTAGCCCATAGAACAGGCTTAAGTAAATGTAAAAGAACTGAAATTATCCCATGCATGAGCATAGTGCCATGAAACTGGCAACTGATGACAAAAGAAACTGCAAAACCACTATGAACACATGGAAATTAAATCTTGCACCCCTGAAGAATAAGAGGGCCACAGAAGAAATTAAAGAAGCAATTAAACAATATGAACAAGACAATGAAAACACAAATGTATCTTACAGAAACCTGCAGGTTGCAATGAAAGCAGTCCTCAGATGGAAAATTATTGTGGTGAATATTCACATCAGGAAAACCAAATAAACAACGTAATGCTAAAATTCAAGCACCCCAGAAAAGAACAGCAAGTCATGCCCAAAGTCAAAAGAAAGGAGGAAATTATAGAGATCACAGTAGAAATTAATGCAATTGATACTAAGGAAGCAATACAAAGAATTAATAAATCAAAGAGTTGATTCTTTGAAAAAATAAATAAAATTGATAAGTCCCTAGATCACTTTATTTTAAAATGGAAGGAAAAACTCAGTTTCATGCAATGGGGAATGAAAAGTGTGAAATCCCCACGACCCTGTGGACATACAGAAGATCAACAATACCTAGTTTGAAAATCTTTACTCTCATAGGTTTGATAGCACAGGAAAAATGGACAGATTCCTGTATACATATGAATTTCCAAAGTTGACTTAAGAAGATGTAAACCTGCTGACTAAACCAACTTCAGTTAAATAGATTGAGAATGTAATGAGAGCCTTACCAACAAAGAAAAGCCAAGGTCCTGATGGACTCACAGCTCAATTCTAAAAGATATTCAAGGATTACTTAATGCCACACTCCTCAAACTCTTCAAAGCATTTGAAAAAGAAGCAATTCTCCCTAACTCATTCCTGGAAGCAAGTAATACCCTAATACCAAAAGCAGAGAAAGACCCAACTAAAAAAGAGAACTGCAGGCCAATCTCCCTAATGAACTTAGATGCAAAATTCTCAATGAAATATTGCCAAACAGAATGCAGTAAGTCATCAGGAATATTATACACCATGACCAAGTTGGATTCATCCTAGAAATGCAAGGATATATGCAAATCAAAAATGTGATACACCATATCAATATAGCCAAAGATAAGAATCACATGATCATTTCAATAGATGCAGAAAAAGCTTTTGATAAATTCCGACTCTCATTCATGATAAGAACCTTAAGGAAAGCTGGCACATATGGTCTTTATCTCAGTCTGACAAAAGCCATGTATTGACAAAAACCAGATAGCTGGGCCTGGTGGTGCATGTGTGTAATCCTATCAGTCAGATAGCTGAGAAAAGAGGGTCATTGTTAGTTCAAGACCAGCCTGGGCTACCAGGTGAGCTCAAGACCAGCCTGAATGGCACAGTGAGGACTTGTGTCAAAAATGCAAGGGAGTTTAGCTCAGTAGCATAAGCTCCTGCCTGGCAAGCACAAGATCATGTGTTTGACTCCCAGTGCCATAAAAAAGAAAGAGCCAGCATCAAATTAAATGGTCAAAAACTGTAAGTTTTCACTCTAAAATCAGGAGCAAGACAAAGATGTGAACTATCACCACTCCTATTCAATATAGTGTTGGAAACATTAGCCAGAGCAATTAGAATAGGGAAAGAAATAAAAGGAATAAAAATAGGAGAGGAAGATGTTAAATAATCTTTATTTGCAAATGACATAATACTCTACCTAGAAGAACACCAAACTGCCATTGAAACACTTCTAGATGTAATAACCAACTTCAGTAATGTAGCTGGATACAAAGCCAACACTCAAAAATCAGTAGCATTCCTGTAGACAAACAACAAACTCACTGAGAGAGAAATAAGAGAAACCCTTTATGATAGCATCCAAATAAATAAATAAAAAAAAATTAAGAATCAATCTAACAAAGGAAGGAAAATTTTATTTGGTGAAAATTACAGTACTCTGAAAAAAGAAATTGAAGACGATTTCAGAAAATGTAAAAACATGTGCTGTTCATCAATAGGAAGAACAAATATTGTGAAAATGGCCATTCTCACAAAATTGTTTTACATGTTTAAAGCATTTCCAATCAAAGTACCACTTGCGTACCTCACAGGTCTTGAGAAATCATTCCTAAAATTCATCTGGAACTGAAAGTGACCTAGAATGGCAACAGCAATTCTAGATAGCAAAGGCAAGACAGGTGACATCACAAACCCTGACTTGAAATTATATTACAAAGCTACTGTGATAAAATCAACATGGTATTGCAATCAAAACAGACCTGAAGATCAATGGAATAAGTTAGAAGACACAATGACAACTACAACCACACTCAGTCACCTTATCTTTGACAAAGGGGCCAAAAATGTTCATGAGAAGACAGATACCTTCTTTAATCAGTGATGCTGAAAAAACTGGCCTTCCATACACTGAAAACTGAAACTAGACCCATGCCTATCAATATGCACTAAACTAAAATCAAACTGGATCAAGTATCTTAATATTAAAACAGTAACACTAAATCTGCTGGAAGACAAAGTCAGTTGAAATCTTAAAGACACAGGGGTAGGTAGAGAATTCATGAAAAAAAAATCAAGCTGCACTGAAAATACTTCCCAGAATCAATAACTGGGATCTTGTCTTATTATACAGTTTTTGCATTTCAAATGAAATTTCCAACAGAGTGACAAGAAAACCCCTGAATTGGCAAAAACTCCTAGTCAACTGTCCCTCAGACAAAGAACTTCTATCTAGAATATATAAAGACTTTAAAAAAAATCCAGCCTCCAAAATTAAAAAGACTCGATCCACAGATTGGCATCTGAGATGACTGTACACTTTTCAGATGAAGAAATACAATTGACAAATAAGTACATGGAAAAATGTTCAGCATCATTGATAATTATGGAAATGCAAATTAAAAGAACACCTAGATTCCATCTCACTCCAGAAAGAATGGCCAGGTCAAGAAAACATCCAATAACAAATGTTTGAGAGGCTATGGTGAAAAGGAACCATTCTCCACGCTTCATGAGAGTGGAGAGTGATGCAGTGATTTTGGAAATCAGTCTGGAGATTCCTCAAACAGCTGGGATTGGAAGTCTCAATTGATCCAGCTTTTCCACTACTGGGCATATTCCCAGAAGAATCAAAAACATAAAACCACAGTGACATATGTACACCTATATTTATAGCAGTGTAATATGTAATAGCTTAATCTTGGAAATAACCCAAATACCCATCAACTGAGGAATGCATAAAAAAAGATGTGGTATTTTTATACAATTAAGTACTACTCAGCCTTAAAGAAAGATCACAATGAGGCGTTTATAGGTATAGGGATGCAACTTGAGACCATATTTGTAAGTGAAATAAATCAAACCCACCTATGTAAACACCGTATTGTCTCCTTAGTGAAAGAAACTGAAAGAGTAAATCAGATACAAAATCTTCAATAAATGTTTTAAAAGAGTAAGAAACTTCTCAAAGGGAAAAAATACCTCAGATAGAGAAAAGAAGAAAGGACGTAAGAAAAAAAGGATATAAACTTGTATATATACACTTAGCATAGCTAACTCAATTGTACTACTAATTCTATTACTTCTTGGGTCAAAACAGTTAACGTTCACAGTATTATATCAATTTAACATATCTGTGTCTGGTAATCTCAGTAACTTTTTGAAGATAACTATACAAAGTAACAAGCTTTTATATGTTCCTACCATCTTACTTTGAAAGCTAATATTGTTATCATTTTGGGCTCTCTGTTGTTGTTATTTTTTTGTCTCTTGTTTTTCTGTTCCTTGTTTTTCTTGTGTTTTGTTTTGTTATTCCATCTAACACAGAAAGGATAGATGTACATGTACAGGATTTACTTCCCTAGAACTATTTCAAAAGAGTTATGAGAACTGATTTTAGTATGTGGGATGGTATAGACAGCTGCTTTGAAGAAAACTAGACATTATGGTAGCCATTGCTGATTTCTTATCATCATGTTTTGTAGTCCAATAATGTTTTTATTCTTTGATTTGATTGCTTTTAGTCTGTTTTCCATTATTTGATTGCAATATGTGAGAAGGTATGGATAGCTATTTTGAAGAAAACAGGAGACATTATGGGAAACACTGTTGATTTCCTATTTTCTAGTTTTGAAGGCTTGTAATGCTTTCACTCTTTTGTTCTGACTGGTTTTATACTATTTTGTTTTCTTTGAAATTATTGTGTGAATGTATGAATAACTATTTTGAAGAAAACTAGAGACACTATAGTAGCCACTTGTGATTTCATGTTGTGCTGTTTTGAATTCCTCTATTGATTACATTATTCTGTTCTGATCTGCTTTGTTTTGTTCTCTTATGTTTTGTTTTAGTCTATTTAAAAGAAAAAAAAATAAATTTTCCTAACAAAGTAGACTAAAGTAGACATTTATAGACAGGACAGGGTAAATTTGCATCTTCAAGCTAAAAACACCAAAATGGTAAAACAGAAAAAAAAAAAAAAACAACCCACAATTCATTCAGTTATAATTAAACTGCAACAACTTTGCTGGGGATTGAACTCTCGTAACCTCTGCCTGCCAGACATGCACTTATGCCACTGAGATAAATCCCCAGTCCCCAACATCTTTTTTAAAAATCATGTTCTTTGTTTTTCAAGTAAAATGTTAGGTTGTTTGGTGAGATTTTGTTTTTTTTTTCTTTTTTTTTAACTATGAGTTTCCAGACAACCAAATTAAGTAAAATGCTGAACACTTTTAAAATGTCAGAACTTGTTCAAGTCAGAAAATAACCGAATTCTTATTTAAGTAAACAACAAAAACCCCAGAAAACAAAGAAAAAGGAAACACTAATTTCCAGTAGCTCAGTGTATAACTAGGGGACTTAATTACTCTTTTGTCTGGATTGATGATGCACTGTATCCCCATTGCTCTGCATCTCAATTGCCCCATAGAAGACTCTTGGCTGAATGCTTTCTGTTAATAATGTATAAAATGGCTATCTTGTAAGCATGATGTCCTAGTACTAGTGTAGTGACTATTTTCTCCTTTTTCTTCTAGTACATATTGTTAAGTATAATGTAATTAAAAACATTGGACATAGTTATGCAGGTTTAGGATCAGTTAGGATGAAACTTTCTCTTATTTATGAAAAGAAAAAAATGCTATTAATTTTGGGGCAGTTTTTTACCTTATATTTTTTTCTTTCAATTTGAAGTTTAAATTTATTTTTGCTGATCTGTGTTATAGGCTATAAATTTCCTAAAAATACTGGGCCACAATAAAAACAGTGAAACTTATCGTATAACTCCACTGTATCGGCTTCCCCATTCTGGTTAAACTGTCTTAGAAACTATGTGTCAATATATAACCTGTTACCTACATGTTCTCTGGTTAAACTGTCTTAGAAACTATGTGTCAATATATAACCTGTCACCGTAGATGTTCCCTATTGACTGTTCTAGTTCCTGTGGATAGCCCACCTTGATTGTTCTAGTTCCTGTGGATAACCCACCTTGATTGTTCTGGTTCCACAATGGAAATTGTGATCTTTTATAGCAAAAAAAAAAGAGTCCTATTCCTCTCCTGCCCTCCCCCTCCCTTCCCTCATGCCTTCCCTTGCAAACTAGAGACTTTAAATCTTCCCCCCACCCTAAGCTCGGGGCACACTTCCTTACTCCTGTGTGAGAACGGACAGTGTCGCCACTGGGCCCAGCTAATAGAAGCGCTTCCTTTTCTTTTTGGAGCCTTTTGCTTTTATTTTTGGATTGGATTTGTTGCCCTCCTAAATTGGGGTGTCGAGCCCACCTCAATCTGATGTGGTTTCAACTAATCCAAGGTCTTGCAATGTTCAATTCCCTGTCAACTCTGTGGCATTTTGTAGATCCCCACTACTCCTCTCTGTGAGTGGGTGTGCCATACTACCTTAAATATTAATGCTAGATATGCAAACCTGGATTTAAAAATTTTTTTTTCAAAAGAGGGAGACAAGGTATATTAAAATGATTTTACTAAGAGAAAAAAAATTTTGTTTAACAATACTCAGAAGAAATTGATAATCTGCATGAATATGTTTTAGATGTTTATATACCTATTGAGGAGACTCAGTGGCCCATAGCACAAAACTTGTGGAAATCTGATAAGGGTAGAAGAAAAAGGAGAGGCTGCTATAGAACACGTTGAGCAAAGACACTGGTGAGTTTCCCCATCCTCTCCCTAGAGGATTTACTGCTCCCTAGAGCAGTAAATAAGCAGATGTCAGCTCAGCCCAGGCCTGGGCACAGACAGCACACAAGCAATGCTGAAAAGTTAAGCAACCTAGCTGAAGGTTCACATTAGTCCCCTCCAACTCATCTAGAAGTCCATTTTGAACAATTTTTATAAATCCCTTTAATGCTGATGTACAGAGTTGTCTTTGTTTTACTTAAGGTCAATGGCAAACCTAGAAACTGCCTTTTCCCTTCCCAGGGGCAGAAACCCTTCTGACTGATGGCTCTTCCCCACCATCAGGTATGGCCTGCTGCATACTCTCTGGATTCAAGATCCTTTGGCCTGAGCGCCTGAACTCCTCTCCTCTCTAGCAGGGAAAGTGAGGGGCAGAGGCTCCTGGGCCCATGCTGGGTTCTGCTTGGATGTGGGGCTGAGAGAGGTGACCAAGCCTGGCTGTCCTCTCCAGGAGCCTTTGAAGAGGTAGTTCATGGCCTTCCTCACATCCATTGGGAGAACCAAATAGCCTCACACTCCATCCCAGTCACCCATCAGCTTGACTCAAACAAAGCCCCAACAAGCCTTTATGCTTTTATCCTTCATAACTATCACCTTAATTTGAACTTGTAGCTTGTGCTTTAAGGTAACATGACTTGATTGGTGTCAACTTACTGTTTCACTGCATAGCAATTCACAATCAGTGAATGTCACACACATCTTCCTAGGCTGGTACAAAACCACTGGGTAATTGTTTTATTGATCTCAACGGTGTTCTGTTTTGGGGTTTTGGTTTTGTTTTTGAGATTTTTGTTTTGTTTTGTTTTGAGCTTTTCTGGGGGGTGTTCTTCCTTGGTTTCTCTTTCATTAGGGGATTTTGGAAAAACACATTTATTTCTGGTTCCAAACACAAAAACAAAATCTGTTTTGATCTTTAAGTGCGGCTAGGGATTTAACCTCCACCTCCACATGCTTCATTCTGTCATTCATTCACTGCAGCGTATTTCAAGACTAAAGCAATATAATGTGCTATATTTTTCTACTGAAGGTCAGTCATGCTTTCTGTATTATATTGTATATGAAATTGTTTACAAAACAAGCACTAATTCATACTTCCCTTTATGGGTTTCATGTGACACAGGAACAGAGGGAGACTTGGAGGCAGGTGGGGGAGGGCAGAATTTTTTTTCCCTTGAATACGCTTTAGGAGCCAGGGGACCTTCCAAGGAAGACAAAGGCCAGGGAGGGGACCAAGGGTAGAAGAAAAGGGAGAGGCTGCTACAGATTAAATTGAACAGAGCCACTGGTGAGTTTCCAAATCCTCAACCCAGAGCAGTAAATAAGCAGATGTCAGGTCAGCCCAGGCCTGGGCACAGACACTATACCAGAAATGCTGAAGAGTTAAGCAATACTTTAATATTATCATATATGTGTTTTCTTTTTCTCTCTTTCCTTTATTCTGTCACACACACACATACACACGCACACTCAAACTCACACACACACACACACACACACACACAAAGTAAACTCAAATACTAAAACAAATACAGAAAACTCACCCATGCTGGGAAGCAATCTTAACCCAAACACTTGTCTATCTAATAATGAGAATGTATTGTCTCAGACAGGGCTTCATTTCTAGGAGTTGGGGTACAAGGGGGTGGGGAATGGGAACCAAGAGATAAAAATTCCAGAGAAAACACAGAAGGTTCCAACTACTGTATTCTGTACATACTATACCATCCCACATGGAACCTGAGTGTGCTCTTGCATAGCATGGGCTAGCTAATCTGGCATTCACAGTGCATTATGAACTCAAAATTCTGTTGGGAGCCACTGAAGCTGGAAATTGAACACATGTGCCAGGCTGAAGCATGACCATCATAGGAACACAAACTTCCTGGAGCAAGCCACGTGGAGAAGGTGCTTCAACCCAGAGAACACCTAGCCCCAAGACACTCTGAACAGTGGATTGCTAAGACAATAGGGTGTCATGTGACATTAAGTTGCTAAAAGGTAAAATTAATGACCCTGCAGTGAGGGGTCAGTTCCTTACCTCACATCAGGAGAGTAAGGATTTCACCTGACCCTAACATTTTCTCTTTATTTTTTCATCCTCTCGTAATCCTTCACCTAACAAACCTCAAGAGCTGCATGGGTCAAGACATATGGTGCCTGAACATGGATGGGATAAGAGACTCAGGGCAGTGGAACACTTCTAATTTGCAAGCAAATAGAAGGAGAAGTGTATTGTGGTAGGTCTATAGTCATCACTGGAGTGTATTGCTATTGGCTTCATCAGGTGCCAAGAGTGGGGCAATCCTTTATTCTCTAGAGTCACTTATAAATGGGCCTGTGAGAAACTCCTTCCAGAGAAAAAAGAAAAGGAAAGTGTATTGATTTTATTAATGGTATAATTGACAGATTCTGCTAGATTGAGGCTTAGCTATCTCTCTCATGACATCTGCCCACCTTGGTAACCACTGCAGAGAAGCAACTTATCTCTCTATTAGTAACATCTATGTTCTCCTTCTAGTTCCAAAAATAAACTTCCCACCCCCTTTGTACATATACATCTAGCCCCTCCAATCATGAATTCAGCACCACCCAAGCACTCCAACTCCAACCTCCAGTAAACTTTTCTGTTTTCTGTTATGCACAGGCAGATGCTCCTTCGAATCACCTGTTAATATGTCATTTTGCCCACCTCCCAGTTTTCTCCCCCAGCCAAACCTGATAAAAATAACTTCACTTCTTTGTTCTTGCTGAGAGACCCTGCAATTCTTTGCTGCTCTCTCATGCCCACATTAAAGGTTTTCTATACTTTGTCTCTTCTTATTCTTCCTGTGCAGCCTCAGATTGAATGCCAAAAATACTTAATCAGTAATTCTGGGTCAAACAACTTTTAAGGAAACGTTTGTTGTATACTTGATTCCTATGTTTATCTTTGTTTTCTAGATTTTAATTAGAACATCTCTTGATGATTTTGGGCTTGTTGAGATGGCCACAGTGAAATTGGCTTGGAGCAATATTTGAAAGTCAAGTTCCAAGCATGGAAGAGATGGTAGAGTAATGGGAACTCTGATAAAATTTAATAAGCTTTATAACTGTGCTAAATTAGATAAGGAAGTGATATACAGGAAAAAACCCTGAACCCATTAGATGAACTGTATGAGTTCATGTTCTCTAAAAATCAAGGAATGAATTTTAGGTACAAAGGAGATCATAATCAGAATATATCCCTTAACAGAAAGAAAACTTGTCTCTGAGAGAGAGACAGAAGGGATCCTGAGTGGGTTGCCAAAGACTGTGCTTTTCTAGGCACTCTTAAAGAGTAAAACTATTATAGGCAGCTGAGTTAGATGGAAATATAATAGGCCGTGAGACAGGGCTAGGCCCTCAAAGGAGACAGTGCAGAAGACCATAAGTCCTGTGACTTTGGAGGAGACAGACACCTCCCTCTGTGGGCCAGATCCCAAGACAAGAGTCAAAACAAATGCAACCACACCCTAAGAGTAGACAGCAGGGACTGATACCTAAATAGGTATGGATCAGCTTGAGGAAGACAGGAGCCACCATGCCAACCTCCTACAGGAAGAGTCACTGCTCCATAAGACCACTCACTTGCTATGTGACTTGCTTCCCCGTTTGTCCCTGATTTGGCCAATTTTACCTGAACACTTAACCTTACTGATTGAACATAATTCTGTCCCACTTCATGCACATTTGCCTTGTGAGTTCCCAGGCTTTCCTCATCTGGGACCTGTCTCACCACGTGCCTTTTCTCTAGAGATTTCAGAGTTCTTGGCAACACACTCAGGATCCCTTCTGTCTCTCTCTAAGACAGAAGCTTTGTTTCTCTCAATATGTCTCTAAATATATCCTGCTCATGACCTTCATTTTTTCTGAAATTCATTCTTCAATTTTTAGAGAACACAAACTTACATGCAATGTCTAGTAGGTTGGGAGCTTCATCTCCTGTCTATCATTTAAGGATCTTCCACTGAGATCACTGGACAAGGGTAAGAGTTGGCTTTTATTTCATAGACTCTGGCCTGGGACTCATCTAGGTACCAAAATTTTATGCTTCAAATTTTGCTTTGTCTCTGCCAGTTGCTTATAATTACTTGTAATAATTGCTTGTGATCTGTTTCTGCCCATTGTTTTTAAATGCCTTGTCTCTTACACAGTTTTGTTAAAATAATAGCAAATCAAGTTAAAATATGGGGAGGTTATGATATTTCTTTAATGGGACATTTTTATCATTGTGTTCTTGTGCATGTTGCACTTAAATTCATGGCTGAATTTGCTGGTACACCTTGCTTGGCCATATTTAGACAATAGCACTGGAGAGAATAATAGTAGAACACCCTCAGTAAAATGGTACTTCTTCAATGAAATCTAGCTCAGACTTAGAAAATACACATGCCTAAAATATAACTAGGACTTATTCCACCATGAAAACAGCAGTAGGCTGGTGGCCAGCTTCAAAATGTTAGAGGACAGATTTCACTGAGGCAGACTGGCTTTGACCCCCCTCTACACTCCAGAGGGAACATCAGAGTTGTTCTGCTTCAGTTTCAACTTGGCTTCACTACTAATCACTTCCCCCACTTCATACGTTCCTTATAGAGGCATGTAAACTCAAAAAGAACTGTAGAGTGTTCCAAACATTTCCTCCTAAGTTAAGCTCATAGAACATAAGCATTTGCTAATGCTGAAGACAGAGAAGTCATCTTAGATGGAGACACATACCCCATCCCGGGGTCAGATGAGACGTTGGAATTTTGCCCATCCAAGAGAACATGCATAAAAGCCATGTCCCAGCTCAGCGTTCTGGGCACAGTCTCTTATGGAGATTGAACCTGAGATACAGAGGAAAGAATCAACTTCTATGTGAAAATAGAAGGAGCCACTTCCAAAAGCAGCACACTTACGGGACCTAAATGCATTTAGACTAAAGAGGCTCTCCAACTGTTCAAGTTGTGGACTTTGAAACCTTCTTATAAATTTATAGAACACTAGGTAATAATCTTGCTCAGGCTTTTAACTATCCCTTATAGAACTTTGAAAAATAGTGGTCACTCTGCCAGCTAATTAATCACTACTATAGCAGCCACCACCACCTTAAAAGCAGAGACTAGGTTTCCCCAGTATCTGTTTGGTGAATTCCCAAGGAAGTCACTGGCCAGTGGAATCAATTGAATGTTGACCAGACAGATGGCTGAATTCCTATCTGGAGCCTGACCTTTGGTTATTTGGGTCAGTAGAAACTCAGAACAGCTGAGGGTCCTGGCCAGGTTGACTCTCTGGTGGTACCTCAAAAGTTCCTCAGAGGACATTGGCTTGTGACCACAGAAAGTCTCCCTTAGGTATCACACTTATTTGTCTGCTAGTAGACTGAGAACATGCTCTAAGCCTTTCAGTGTATTTTTAGATCACTTACACTACCCCTACCCTCAGAGATTAAGCCTAGGCAGCTGGCAAGAGCTATTTGCTTTTCACAGAAGCCAGTAGGGGAATGATTTGTGTTTGTGACTTATGTATGTTAATTAAAAGTAAATAGCTATTTTCTTTTCTGTGTGCCTAGAAAAGTGATGTGCCTTTACTAACATAAAATGTGGTTGCAGGGTGATAATTAATATATTTAACTTATTAACTTCAAATATTCAGAAATTTAAGTAAAACATACACATGTCCTCCTGCTAGGAAGGATTTCTCAGGTGATTAGATGGCAGACACGACTGTCTTGGAGGTTTCTTTGCCCCAGGGACCAGGGCTGGAACTCCTCAAGTCATATGTGGCCTTATCTATCTCAAGGGGTGATCTCCCTCTCAGCACAGCCAGAAAAATCCTCTGATTACCAACTCACATTTTTACATATGTCCTCTTCTAGTGAACAAAAGCAATAGTTTATTACAAAGTTATACTTCCTTCTTTAAACATTCCTGCCATAATAACTTATAAATGTCATATGGAAACAAAGTTGATGAGCTAGTGGTGAAGATGAAATTGTGCACCTGCTGGAGGGTCAGTAGGCTGGTCAAATTTGTCTTCTACTCTCCAGATAGCATCCACTTTCCCTGGAGCAGAATCAACATAAGAGACGCCCTGAGGACATTATCAAATAGGAATAAGAAAGGGATGCCCTTATTCTCTCCTACTTTTTCATAGATAAGTAGCTCAATGTCAAAGTCTCTTACACTACAGGGCTAGAGAAAGGAAACAGCAAAAGTTCCAGAGTTTCATTCCTCATGCAAAAAAAAAAAACTTTCATAGCCCTACATGTAGCTTTCTACCTTGAAGACATGAGTAATTCAATGCCAAAGCCCCTTATTCCTTTGCAATGCGTTCTTAAGCACTGGAAGATGTTTGACCCTTCCAAGTTGAAAAAGAGCCATTTGATATTTCTCTGCATGTGTGCATGGCCTACCTATCCCCTAGAACCAAAATGGAATACAGAGCAAAGTATTAATTATGATGCTGCTTTACAACTAAAATCATACTGTAAGAAAGAGGAAAATGGTAACAACTGCTTTATGTTCAAACTTCTTTACATTAAGGGAAAATTCTTACTTATGCTCCAGGTATAATTATAAACCTTATGAGACTATCTCCATTTGTAGGTCTCTTTCTCTCAGTGATTTAAAGCAAATTAATCTAGAACTAGTCAAACTTTCAGATGACCTGTTAAGTACATCAGTGTCCTTAGAGCACTTACTCAGATCTACAAGCTAGATTGGAAAGAAATAATGTTACTCTTAAATCAAACATTGACTTCTAGTGAGAGACAGGCAACATTACAAGCTGCTATTGCCTTTGAAGATGAATATCATAGTGTTAATTTTAGAAAGCCAGAAGACAGACAGCCAGGGGAACCACCAGTTCCCACTGGGACACAAGCTGTCTTCACTCAAGCCTCAAGTGGCATGACAACAATATAGGAGATTGGAACAG
>RJWT010030966.1:0-14511 GCA_004365215.1 Cuniculus paca | reverse complement strand
GCACTGTATCCCATTAGAGCAGATAATAGAAAATGTGTTAACGCAGCTATGGTATGTGTAATTAAATTAATTAGTAATATTAAATGTGTTTAAAGCAACACTTTATCAACAGACAAATAGATAAGGAGCATTCAGAAGTTTTTGTTTTTTATTGTATGTGTTTAAAGAATAGCCCCTGCCCCCAATTCCTAAGAGTTTGATGAAAATAAATGACAGGAGTTGGGAAGACTGTGACGGTAAAGCTGATTTACCTGCCTCCAGATACTATCAACAACAACAAAAAAGAATAGGCAGAGCACAAAAACCTGTTTGGCCGTATTTCATTTCCCATAACATATTGAAATGAATTAATGCCAGCCCATTTTATCCAATACTTCCAAGGTTGGTTGGGATAAAGTACCTTTAAGGCATGCCCTTTTCTGAGCAAGATCTGAGGTCAACCTCTGAGAAATGCTTAGGCATCGCCTGGCAGTAGAACTTTCAAAATTATATTAAGTACATCCAAGCAGATTTTTGCTGAACAAAAATTAGATTTCCTATATGCCAAAGCGCCTCATCAACTGAAAGCTGGAAACTAAATTTGGCCGTAAGAAACTGGTTTGGAACTTCAGAAGTTCTTGGGCCAAATTCAGCCATGTATCACTGGAATGTCTTGTTACCTAGAAGAAAATAGGTCTGTGCCAGTGATAGCAAGATTTCCATTTATTCATCTCAAAAGTAATAAGATCCCAGAATGGAACCTTCACAACACACAATGCTTTTAACTTCTCCCTGAAGGGAGCACAATATACACAATTTATGTAAAAAGAAGAAAAATAAAAGCTAAGTATTCCAGTGAAGGGTCAGAAATCAATATTTCTTTAACAACTTAGGCAGCATGCATTACTCTTAATACAAATACTTGAGAGATTTTACATTCTTTGAAAAAGGGGATTTTCATGTAATTGGGGTTGAAAGTGACAGAGAATATGTTTTCCTACTTGACTTCTATTGCTACAAAATGAAAAAAAAAGAATCTATTTGGACAGTGCTTTACCTGATACTCTTGGTTAAAATTTCATACTCAAATGTCCAATAAGCAACCAATTTTTCATACTTTTCAATGGACTATGACAAAGACATCATAATGTCAATATGAAGACCATGTAGGAACAGAAAAAAGTCTGAGCATAAAGTAAATCATATGGAGCTAATGAGAATATGGCTTTTTCCAGGTGACAAAATTTTTCATGATGTTCTGTTGTCAATAAAAAGCTTTAAAAAGAAAACTCCTGTTCATTTCAGTAGTACAGGAAAAGTTAAGATAGAGACTACATCTGAAGACATAAAGGATGTAGTTGAAAGTGTGAGATTGATCTTAACCAGTTCCTGAGTCCTCACTTCAGCTGCCCTTTAATCTGTTCTCCATACTGCAGCTAGAATGATTCCTGGGAATGACTCATTTGATCTTATCACTCCTCAGCCTGCCATTCTTCAGTGGCCTCCTATGAGTCTTAAATTTAAGACCAACTGTTTATTGTGGACTTCAAACCACAGATAATTCGGGTGGAAACCTCCAGAGCTATCTTGCTCCATGGTCAATACTACTCTCTCCTCAATTCATATTACCATTTTATTTCCACACTGATGCCATCTTCCTGCCACAGGGCCTTTGTATATGCTTCTTCCCTCACACTCCATCTCATATGCCCGTATCTTCCTGCCTCAGATCTCAAGTTAATCAGTGCCGATCTTCAGATCCAGTCAATTCCCTCTTAGTATAAACTTTCAAAGCTCTTTGGGCTTCCACTTTGAGTATTGTTCCCAGCTGCCCTTTTGCCAGGCTGTAAGCACAAGGACAAGAGCTGCAGTATTCATCTAATCCACCACTGTAGCTGCAGTGCTGAGCACAGACACTCCTTCACCTAGAAAGTATTTAATGCATATTGATGTAATAAATGAGTGTCAAGATGGAATTAAGGTTCTTTAAAAAGTCCACAAAAAGAAAAGAAAAAAACCCCAAAACCTTCAAGTAACTTCTGGGCAGCTTGAAATTAATTAATGATTCAGAGGTGGTAACACTACAGGTGATGCTCAGTGCCTGAATCTGAATGATTCCCCGCAGAATGGTGGGTCAGATTGGCCAAGGGAGTGGGGAGGGATCACCTCACCACACTCCTGCTACGCAGTGTGCCTGATGAACAGCACAGGAGTGCGAGATCGCTGTCTTCCTTAACATGTGGACTCACACGATGAACCTCACAGAATGTTATCTACTCACCATGTTTTTAAATAAAAGAGCTTACTGATTTTTTCCTACACATTCAGAATAAACAGCCAAACAGTGGTCACTCTCAAGACACTTCTGATTTCTCCATATGGATATGCTTTGTGATAATAATTATTTTTTAAAATTCATTTATTAGTCCTGTGTCTTTTAAAAGTTTTATTTTTCCTGTTCTTCCATTTTCTTTTTCCAGCGCATTGTCACATGGCCAAAAGGAGACCTAGTGACATGACTCACCATCAGTCACCATTTCTCCTGGTTACCAAAGAACCTCCAATTTATATAGTTTAACTGCAAAAAAGTTTTAGGTACAGGGGGATTGAATCTGGAGATTTTGCACTGAGCTACATTCCCAGCCATTCATTCATTCATTCATTCATTCATTTGACAAGGTCTCACTAAGTCACAAAGTAACCTAAACCGGGCTTCAACTAGTGATCCTCTTGCTGCAGCCTCACACAGTGCTGGAGTTAAAGTACACACAACCACTCTTTTGTTTTTTTCTGCAGTAGAATATGGAGGATTCAGGGATAGAAAATTCATAGACCTATGTTTCTTCTGTGTGTTAAAAACAGTGAAGACTAAACATGGTCAGGACAGAATCACTTTTTATACTTGCACAACATTTACAAGCAGGAAATGTAACAGATTCCCCTAAGCTTGAGGCTGCAGACGCAGAGCTCTGTATATGTCCAAGCCACCAGAAGACTTTTCAAGAGCTTCTACTCTCTGGAGCAAAGCTGGCACAACACTTTTGCCCCAGTAGTAGAATCTGTTTCAGAATGACCGACTTTGAAGTAATTCAGAGGTATACTTTGGTTCTAGCTGCCTCTTCAAAATTTAGATCTGGTATTTTATGTGTATGCATGAATCTGCCAAGATAACACCCATTAATCTATATGATCAATTAAAAAAAATGGAAAAAGGAAAACTATGAATTTAAAAAATCTTGGGAAAAAAACCACTTAGATTTGTATTCTTAAGCAGGAGTAAGGGTGGATATAAAACTACAAACCAAAGAGCCTGGAACTTAATAGGTGTTGGAAATATTTGTTTTTTAAAAATTCATGAGTAAGTAAACTCAAAGCTCCCATTGATTTTAAATTATCCAACTGCAATGTAAGACATAATGTATAACTAGAAAAATTAGTTATTTTAATTAGCAAAAATTAGTTAAAGCTTAGACTTTGCACATACCAAGCATTCAAAAATGAGGATGAAGATGACTAAGTTAAAACATTAACATTAAAATTACTGAATGTGGAGTTTTAAAAAAAACAAAATTAATGACATTGTTTTCCTGCCATTAAAAAAAAACTGGTATTGTATTTGAGACATTTTTGAGATATATAAATCCATTGGTTTCTAAAAGTTGATTTCTTGGTGCTTAAAGATGATACACACCTCATTTACAAATATTTGCCAGAATTTACAGTCACATTTCTAAACACCTACTTCGGCAATGTTTCACATTAATTTAGTCCTCATTGTTTTCCAAGTATCATGCCTTGAGAACAGTATCTACCTTTGCTCTTAAAATCATGCTAAGCAAAATTAGTCACATTTCTATTTCCTAAAAATTTGGGGTTTATTATCAAATTTTAGGCAAAGATGAACTTACCTTTGTTTTGCTTCACGAACTGCACTCTCTTCTTACTTTGAGAAAATTCTACATTAGGGCTGAAACTAAATCTGAAGTTTTATGTTTTAAGACACAAATATCGCATTGAAATTTAAAAATTAATAGACTTCAGAATTTTTACTTTTTAAATTTAATTTAATGTAATTTAATTTTGCAGTTTTCACTGTTTCACATTGAGAAGCATCCCCAGCTCTTTATTTTTAACTTAACTACTATTACTTTTTAAGAGACAAGTTCTCCTTTAGTTACTAAGTTGCCCAGACTGGGATTGAACTTGGAATCATCCTGCCTCAGAGTGCTGGTGGGTTTAAGAATTCTAAGAGTTCTCATTTCAAGTTCCTATATATGTCATTTGTTTTATTTTTCGTTTTCATCAAGCCACAATCAGGTCAATAAACTTAGCTATTTCATTTGAGCATTGTTTTTACACAGTCTTAAAAATTGAATTGTTCATATCCTGAAAATTATGAACTTTATGTATACTACCAGTATTTCAATGATCTTCAAGTTCTCCCCAATTCTCAGATTATTTTCAAGCTGTTACATGGCATATAAACATTGAAACGTGAAGAACAGAAACAAAAAGGGCAGTTTCACAAATGAAAAGCATTTAGCCATCATGAAATGAAAGCTCATCCTCTAAAGTGAACCCTCAACTTGCCTTAGAACTCCTGGACTTTACCCTTTGTGGCTTCAGCTTACATGGTTAACACAGCCCATAAGCTAAATCAAGGATCCAAAGGACATGGCACGGGGAGCCAAGACCTCCCGTAAGATACATCCACATGCCACAGCTGGTCAGGAACAGAACTGCCTTTCCCTAGTCTCTGGCTTTTCTAGGGTTTTGTGGGAGAAACTGTAGATAGGTATACCCATCAGAATCTTCTTGGAAATTTGGTATACCTATCAGGACAAAATGCTTTTTAAATATTCCTGCTGACACATGCCCGCAAGAGAAGAGTCAGTTTCGTATTTTTCTAAAGATCAAAATATCAAGAAATGGGAAATCTCTCCATAGAGCAACCTTATTATCAAGGCTAAGGCAAGCACCTGGGGAATTAATAGCTGACATACCTCATTTTAAACATCTACCATATGTTCGTGGAAAATACAGCCATACTACTTATCACTTTCTGTTTTTCTTTCCCTGGTTTATGTTTTGCCTTGAATAAAAACAGCATGAAAACACAAGCTTACGTTACCAGGTATGCATCTCTTCCAAGGAATAGATCTATAACATTTTTAGTGTTTCATTTATGCAAACAAAAGTGCTCCTCGAATCAGTGCAGGTTGAACTGTTTGAAGAATGCTGTTTGAATTCCAGGAAAGTGAAGTTTTTTGTAACATCAGTTAGGCACAGATGCTCCCCCAAAGGCCTGTGACAGTCTTTCCCTTCTTGTTTTTTAAAATCACGTGTCTGTGATTCAGTGGTCTTTAAATTTATTTAAGGTAAAAACATGAAATTTCTTCAGGTAATGTAATGGGTTTACAAAAAAATGAGTCTTTTTCAGAGTTTCATGAATGTACTGGGACAGGGTACACACACACACACACACACACACACACACACTCCTGCATTCATTTCCCCCTTTTTAACAACACAGAGATAAACACTGCCAGGCCCATCTTATAGAAACCAAGTTGCTGAGAGGCTAAGTTATGTGCTTCAGGTCACATAGCTGGTGAGTGGCAGAGCTAGGAATCCAGCAGGGTTGTTTTTACTTCTAACTGTTTTGTTGGTTTGGCTGGCACACGGTGGATGATGCTCACGTGCACAGCCACTCCCAGGGTGAATCCTAGGTCATCTGGTTCCAAGAAAGCAAGTGTGCACACAAGAGGAAGAAGTTTAAAAGATGGATCGTGTAACACAGTGGCAATGGTAAGCTGCAATGCATTGTAAACTCGAACAACGCTGAGAGTAGAGTTTAAGTGTTTTCACCACAAACAATAGTATGAGAAGTAGTATCTATGTTAGTTAGCTCATTTAGCCATTCCATAATGTATACGTATTTTAAAATATTGCACAACACACCAGAAATACATAATCTTGTCAATTACAAAATAAAGGAATTTTCATTAAGGCTTCTTATGAAATCATAAGGAAAATTAAGAGGAAGACAGAAGTCATTGCAGAGTGATTTTTAAAAAGGGAGGCCAAATGTAAATGCGCGTAGGTAAGAGTACCTTCTAGACATAACTATATTCATGTGTATACATTCAAGTATATACTGGTCTGTGCTCCCAAGACATCCGTCCCTAACATCTGTGTCAAATTACAACTGAGGAAGATTGAGGATGCTACACCCTTGTGCCTAGAAACATAGACAAAAAAGAGTAAATCTAAAGTTTGAGACAGAATTACTTATAAACCTGCTGTTAGAAATGAACAGATTGGGAAAAAATAATCATTCCATTTGTCATCTAATATGCTCAATGGAAATATGCAACTTAATTCAATGCTCACTGACCACCTACTATGGGCACAGAATATAAAAAGGTGTAAAACATAAGTCCTGCCTTCAAACAAAGAGGGGGAGGTAAGTTAAGTATATAAACAACTCACTAATCAATAGTTTTAGAAACAGAATTGGTTGAGGGAACAGACACTTCAAAAATGTTTTCTACAGTTAATTAAATCCAGGTTTCTCATGGCATCAGTATTAAAGGACTCAAATCAAATCTTTAAACTCAATAGCAACAAGTAAGACACACACTAAGACACACACGCAAAAAGCCGTATTGGCAGGAAAGAGTGGATGGAGAAGCAGGATGGCAATGTGTTTACGAGCACAGATTTTTAACTTTGGGTAGACTGAAGCTCGAGCTCCTGGTTGAACACACTTTTCATGTGCCCCTCACTAAGTGTGAGGATCTTCATCTGTAAGAAGGACAATAATACCTATTCCATAGAGCTGTCATAGTAAGGAAGGTAAGCCCTGCATCACACTTAGCATAGTTAACTCAAAATACTAATAAACAGCAACTCATAATGTAATAACCGCAATAGTTCCAATGTGTTACTATAAAAGCTGATACAGAAAGCAGGAATCTTTTGTTTTTGAAACTTTATTTTTTTCTTTTCTTTTTTTTTTTTTGAGACAGGATCTCACCATGTGGTTTGCAGCAGCCTTGAACTCATTATGTAGCCCAGGCTGGCCTCAAACTCACAATGAACCTCCTGCCTCAGCCTCCCAAGTGCTGGGATTACAGGTGTGCGCCACCACACCCGGCTGTTTGTGGAACTTTCGTATTTCTAACTCCTTAAGATAAAATTTAGGAAAGTCTAGTTGATCTGCATCTTCTTGACTAGTTTGTAGTATTCAGTGTCATGGCTTAATCTAAAATGTCCCTTCACATGCTCATGTGTTCAGTGAATGAGCTTTTGGATGATGATTGGATTGTGAAGCTTCTAACTTCATCAGTGAATTAATCCATTAATGAGATCATCATTGGATGAAATTATTGGGAGGTGATGAAAACAGAAAGGAGGGCCTCGTTGAAGGGAGTGAATCACAGAGGCATAAACTTGGCCACTATATCTGGCCTCTGGCCTGTTCCTCCCTGTCTTTTTCCCTGGCTCTCTGCTTTCTAGCTGCCATGAGGTGAGCCACTTTCCTCTGCCACATTCCCCTACGATGATGATGTTTCTGTGTCACCACAAGCCTAAAAGCAATGGAACCAGCTGACCATGGACTGAAACCTCTACAAATGTGAGCCAAAACAAATCTTTCCTCCTTTAAGCTGCTTTTCTCAGGTATTTTGCCACAGCAATGTAAAGCTGACTCACAGGGCTTTATTGAAATTAGGCCTTTAGTAAAATGCATTAGAATCAACAATGTAACCAGAGGAGAGCTCAAGCAAGTAATGCTGATCCCACTTCATTCAATGAGTACCTACTATGTTTAAAATATTGTGTCTATGACTTAAAATACTCAACTGAAAAAGTTACCCCTTTAGCCCTCGAGTATGGCATGTGCTCTACAAGTGCACGAGTTTTACATATGATGAATTCTGATAAGCTGCTCTTGATAGCTGCAATCATGAATGAAACATATCTATATTTTGCAAGATGATACATTACACACAAGAATTTCTTAACACTGAATCCATGTGTCTTCTAAGCAGTAAAAATCTGTTTTGGTCTCCAGGCCAATTTCATTGGCATTTCTAACAACTATAGCAATGGGATTAACACATTGTTAGGTGTATAACATGTGCCAGAGAATGTGTCCAATGATTTACATTTTTTTCTAATCCTCAGGGCAGTTTACAGATGCAGAATCTGAGACGCTAAATGGCCTGCCTGAGCAGCAGAATCCAGATGAGATGAATCCACGCCAGCCTGGCTCCAGGATCTCTGCTCTTATCGCTGTGCCACACTGGCATCTGTGTCACAGGGATGGGAATGTGCCTTTTATTGCATACTTGCTTCTCACATGGATTGTTTTATTTGTAAACATTAAAAAAGTATGAATTACCCCAATGAAGAAAGTCAGGAAAGACAAAAGAGCAAAAAGAAAACTACAATTTAAATAATTCCCGCACTCAAAAAGGGTAGAGGTAGTGTTTTGTGTAATTAGCTCCTAATAATTTTCTTCTGTAGATACTTGAATTTTTTATTATTTTTATTTTTTATTTTTATTTATTTCCCCCCCACCGGCACTGGGGATCGAACTCACGATGTTGCATTTGCCAGGCAGGCACTTACGTCACTAAGCTAAATCCTCGGCCCTTGTCTTTTTGAGACAGGATCTCACTATGCAGTTCAGGCTGGCCTTGAGCTCACTTTGTAGCCCAGGCTGGTCTCAAACTCGCAATGATCCTCCTGTCTCAGCTTCCCAAGTGCTGGGATTACAGGCATGTGCCACCAGACTCGGCTGTATTACTTTTATAAAAAATAAGTCACACTGCATTTGCTACTTTCTAGCTGCTTTAAAAAAATGGCATAAACATTTCCCCATATCAATAAATATACATCAGGCAGGCATGGTGGTACATGCCTATATATATATATCTATATATATATATATATAGATATATATATCCTTACAACACTTTTTGTGGCTGTATACTATTTCACAATATAGATGCATCACAAATGGTTAGATTTGTTCTCAAGAATTGGATCCAGTATTATAACTAAAACCAGTAACAGTGTAACCAATATCTACTTGCAATTTTGACTTTGTTCATTAGATCATTACTATTTTTTGTTTTAATTTTTATTTCCTTGAGTAACAATGAGGATAAACACTCTTCATCATTATTGCTCATTTGCATTTTTCATGCATAAATTAGAGTGGTGTTGCATTAGACTCATATTCAATTCAGCTGTATACACTAACAATAGTTTGTGTAATGAAAATTACTCCAGCATTATATTTTGCCTGCATTCGCTTTATATATGTAATCCATTACACTTTACATTTATAAGTATATATCACCAGAAAGGATTATGCAGATGTTTCTTAACTTACCATGAGGTTGCTTCCTGATACACTCATCCCAAGTCAACAATACTATAAATTGAAATGCATTTCATACACCTCACTCATCAAACTTCAAGCTTCGCAGCACAGCACCCAGCAGAGCCAGCTGTTTACCCTTGGGAAGGCATGGCTGGCTGGGAGCTGCAGCTCATTGCCACTGCCCAGCATCTTGAGGAATTATCATACCACATATTGCTAGCTGGGAAAAAGATCGAATTCAAAACTTGAAGCATGTTTCCTGAATGTGTATTGCTTCCAACCACCATAAAGTCAAAAAGTTTTAAGTCAAACCATTGTAAATGGGGAACCAATACAGAAATGACCATATCATATACATGTACTTGAAAATGAAGATTTTCTCTTAATATCCTTCACTTCCATTTTACACTCTAATGCAAAATATTTATGAAAAATTGTGCTTTGCTAAGTTTTGAGAAAAAATGTGCCACTATTGTTTTAATCTCCCTATTCATCTTGGGGTACTTTTCTAATTTAGAGCGTTCTTGATGTATCAAAAATACTAACCCTTATTTACCATAACTATTTACCAAGTTCGTCATATGACTTTCAATTTTGCTTACATGTCTTGCCATACAGAAAATTTGTAATCCACTCTGTCTTCTCCCATTTTAAAGGCCAGTTCAAAGCTGTCTTAATTGCTGTAGCTTTATTATGTATATTAAATAAAATAAGGCAATACTCTAGTGCTCCTTAAAAAAAATCCTACGCTACAGAACTAGTACATTTATTCACTGAAATAAAACAATAATCATTGTTAGGTTTCTCTTCAAAACCGTTTAAAACTTTGATGTGTAATTTGAGGAAAACTGGTATCTTTGCAATATATTCCTGCATTTATTCAAGTTTCATTTGCTGTTTTCTTCTAATAAAAATAAAATATTGCCTGTTATTTTTAGATACTAAATATTTTTGTTGTGATTTTTTTATTACATTCTCTAACTGCTGATTAATGAAAAGCTATTGATATTTGTGTATTGACTTCATAGTCCAGGATAATTATTTTTCATTTTATTCTTTTTATTTTGTTTGATTCTTTTATTTAGATAGGCAAGTATAACACTTAAAAATTATTTAAATTTTTCTCCTGTCATTTATAATTGAGTCTTATTTATTCTGTCCTACATTCACAAGATTTTCTAGAATAACTTTGGGAAAAGTTATAAAAGTTGTTTCTTGTGTATAGTGAGACTAATGGCTCTTTGTCCAATAAAGGTATTACGTTAAGGTATACAATAAGATGTTCTGTGGAACAATTACCATAATCAAACTAGCAAGTCCATCACATCATATACACAGTGTCTTAAAAAATACAGTGAATGTTTAACTTTTTGAAAATTCACTACTGTAAAAGAAACATTGCCATTAATCCTCTTCAAAATATTCTACTTTGTTTCAAACACATCCCATCATTCTTTCCATTTTCTAAAGCAGTTCTAGAAGTGCTGTTTCATGAGTGTCTTTAGTCACGCTGTCCCCGCTACCTTGAAGTTTGGAATCTGTTTATAACTTTTACCTTTTATGGTCATTTGACTTTGGGAAAGAACCAGAAGCTGCACGCTGCCAGGTCTGGGGGTAAGGCGGCTGAGGGTGCCTGAGGACTCACTGTAATGCTTCTACAAGCCAGTGTTCCCATTGGGTGGCATGTTGCAGCAACGATCACTTCCGAACTGAGTCTGAAAGTGGCAAGAGTGATGGCTCATATGTGTTCAAACAGAAGGACAGCATTCAGAGGGTGGCTACTGGAAATGTCTTTTACTGTAATATTTTTTAAAATTTAACATTCACTGTATGTTTTGATCTCACCCCATGATTACTGCGTGTGTGTGGTGAGGTGAGAACATTTAAGATGCACTACTGTGTGATGATTCATTTTCTATGTCAACTTGACTGGGTTAAGGGATGCCCAGATGTTTCGTCAAACTATTTCTGCGTGGCATGAGGACATTTCTGGAAGAGATTAACCTGAGTAAAGATCTACCCTTGCCAATGTGGGCAGGAGCCATGCAATCTACTGAGGATCTGGACAGAATAGAAAGGCAGAGAAAGGGCACAACCCCTTACTTCTTCAGCTTCAACAACCATCCACTCTTGCCCTTGGACATCAGAGCTCATGATTCTCAGGCCTTTGAGTCCAGGTCTTATACTAGTGCTCTTACCTATTTCTGGTGCTCAGGCTTTTGGCTTTGGACTGGGAATTAAGACCACCAGTTTCCTCATTCTCAGTCCTTGCAGTTTGAACTGAGTTATCACGCTGGATTTCCTGGCTTTCCCGCTTGCCAATGGCATACTTGGGGCTTCTTGGTTCCATAACTGCACTAGTCAACCCTCACAATAGAACTCCTCATACAGATTTCTCTATACATTGCATTGTTTCTGAGTCTCTGGAGAACCCTGGCTAATGCATATGCTTACTGCAAATTTCAAGTATACAGTACAGTGTTACTACAGATATGGCATGCTTTGCATCAGGTCCACAAAACTTATTTATCCTGCATAACTGAAACTTTGTGGCCGATGTCTCTGCATTTCCCCCACCCCCATGCCCACAGCAATTACCATTCTACTCTCTATTTCCATGAGTTCATTTTTTTTTCTAAGATTCCACTTATAAGTGATACTATGCCATATTTGTTTTTTGGTGCCTGGCTTATTTCACTTAGAATAACATTTCCCAGTTTCATCCAGGTTTGCGAATGTTTGCATGTCAATCACTTCTCAGCCTTTTGGCTAAGATCAAGTGCAAATACCCGCATTTCCTTCTTTTTAAAGGATGGTCAATCTTCCATTGGACATGTGTACCACATTTTCATTATCTATTCATCTCTCAATGGACACTTAAAACTGATAGCATATCTTGAATACTGTGAAAAATACAGCTATGGAGACAGGTGTACAGATGTCTCTTTGACGTAACGATGTGATTTCCTTTGGATAAATACACAGAAGTGGTATTGCTGGGTTGCATGGTGGTGCTAATTTTCACTTTTTGAGGACCTTCCATCCTGTTTTTCCACAATGGCTGTATCAGTTTACTCCTCCACCAATAGTGGACATGGGTCCTCTTTTCCCTACCCAACACTTGGTATCTCTTGTCTTTTTGATATCAGTCATCCTAACAGGTATGAAGAGACATTTTATTGTGGTTTTGATGTGCATTTACCTGAATATGTGCTGTTGAGAACTTTTTATATACCAGCTAGTCATCCATAGGCCTTTTTTGGAAAAATGTCTATTTAGGTCATTTACTCATTTTTTAAAAACTCAGATTATGTGTTTTCCTGTTAGTAATTTATTTCAGAGTTCTTAATATTTTGGACATTAATATCTTATCAGATATATGGCTTGCAAATATTTTCTCCCATGCTGTAAATTATCTGTTTACACTGTTGATTATTTTGTGCTGTGCTGAAGTTTTTTTGTTGGATGACATAGAATTTGCTTTTGTTGCCTGTGTTTTAAGATCACACCCAAAAAATCATTGCCAATGTCAAGAAGCTTTTACTCTGTTTTCTTCTAGTAGTTTTAGTTTTAGATCTTATGTTTAAGTCTTTGGTACATTTTAAGATGATTTCCCAGATGGTGTGAGATAAGGACCTGATTTTACTTTTCTACATGTGAATTCATTTTCCCAATTCCATTTATTGAAGTAACCACTCTTTCCCTCATTGTGTTACTAGCGCCTCAATTGCTTAGAAATGTATGGATTTATTTCTGAGTTCTCTATTTTATCCGACTGTATGTCTGTTTTTATATCAATATACTGTTTTGCATATGATACATTTGTAGTATATTTTGAAAACAGGAACTATGATGCCTTCAACTTTGTTCTTCTCTCATTATGCTGCTTTGGAGTGTTTTTTGTTTGTTTTTTGGTCATTTCACATACATTTTAGGATTGCCTTTTCTATTTCCATAAAAAAGGTCATTGGATATTTGATAGGGATTGCAATAAAACTGTGTATTGTTTCGAGTGATGGGGGCATTTTAACAACAGTAATTGTTTCAAGTCAAGAACATGAGATATCTTTCTATTTATTTTGTCCTCTCCAATTTCTATCATCAGTGATTTATAGTTTTCACTAAAGGTTTTCAGTATACAGGTCTTCGTTGACTTTGTGCCTTGCATCTTCACTGAATCTCCTTGCTAGTTCTAACAGTTTCTTGGTAGAGGTTTTAGAATTGTCTGTATATAAAATCATGGCATGAGCAGAGACAGTTTTACTCCTTTTTTTGATTTGGATGGATTTTATTTATTTTTCTTGCCTAATTGCTCTGGCTGGGTCTTTTAATACTTCACTTGAATAAGAGGGGTAAGGGTGGGCCTCACTATCTTATTCGTGATCTCAGAGGAAAAGCTTTTAGCTTTTCACTACTGAGCAGAATAATAACTGTGGGTTGGTCATATACCTAATTTGGTGAGAGTTTTTACCATGAAAGAGTACTTAATTTTGTCAAATACCTTTTCTCTGTTTTAATATGATCCTATTGTTTTTAGTCTTTATTCTGTTAATGTGGTGCCACATTTATTGACTTATGTATGTTAAAACATCCTACCATTTCGAGGATAAATCCCATGTGATTATAATAGATAAGCATTATGATGTTCTGTTGCATTTTATTTGCTAGTATTTTGCAGAGAACTTTTTCATCTATGTTCACTGGAAATATTGAGTGATAATTCCCCTTTCTTGTAGTGTCCTGGTCTGGCTTTGGGATCAGGATAATGCTCACTTCATAAAATGAGTTTGGAGTGTTCCTTCCTCTTCAAACTTTTGGAAGAATTCGAGTAATGATATAAAAATCTTTTTTTTTTTTTTTTGTCTTTTTGAGACAGGGTCTCGCTATGCAGTTCAGGCTGGCCTTGGGTTCACTTTGTAGCCCAGGCTGGTCTCGAACTCACAACAATTCTCCTGCCTCAGCCTCCCGAGTGCTAGGATGACAGGAGTGCGCCACCACACTCAGCTCTAAAATCTTAAGTGTCTAGTAGATTTCATTTGTGAAACTCTCAGGTTGGGCCTTTTTTTGCTCAGAGATTATTATTATTATTGATTCAATTTCCTTACTGGTTATTAGTCTGTTCAAATTTTCTACCT
>RJWT010030965.1:0-14509 GCA_004365215.1 Cuniculus paca | reverse complement strand
ACCCACCCATTTCCTTTAGTAGAAATCAGTGAATCATATCAAGCCCTGAATAAGCTATCATGATCTTTACTTTTTCAAGCTCTCTCTATTGTTCTGTGATGAACTTATCCTTGCCCCTTACCAATACGTTATCAACCTCATCTACTGTCTTCCAGGTGATGTATCTTTATAGGGAAATGTGTTTGAAACGAGATATTGAATGAAGAGTTATTTTGAA
Organism: Cuniculus paca; assembly: GCA_004365215.1. Lineage (NCBI taxonomy): Eukaryota > Metazoa > Chordata > Mammalia > Rodentia > Cuniculidae > Cuniculus > Cuniculus paca. Next base: position 14,292 of record RJWT010030965.1, on the reverse strand, counting down.
GAGTTATTATGGGCTACAAGTTGGAAGACTTGGTTTTGTTCTAGTCCTGGTGACTTTGTTGTTGTTGTTTTTGGCAAGATCTCACTATGTAATACACACTGGAACTCACTTATGTAGCCTAGGCTGACCCCAAACATATAGCAATCCTCCTGCCTCAGCCTCCCAAGTGCTGGGATTACAGGCATGTGCCACCATGCTGGGATTAGTCCTGGTTGCGTTTAACTAGTTCTTTGATCCTGAAAGAATGGTATTATGATCTAAAGTATCATTTATGAAATTGCTGACTTTGAATAATTAAGGTTTTACTAATCTCCTACATTATGATTATACATTGGTTACTTATTTTTGAAAAATAGACTTTGTTAATAATATATGTAGCAAGTATAAGTACGGAAGTACAATGATGTGAGTGTACAATTCCAACAGATTTACAGGACCAAAGCAAATGTTCGAGCAAAGAAAAAATAGGGAAGACATAAACCTGAGCACAATAGTGTACAGCCCTGACTTCCACATTCATCATGTAAAATTTGTATTGTGTACAGGAAATGGTTTTAAGAAACAGAATGTGTTGATAACTCACAGTGTTGCTTAGTTATAAATACTGACTGCACTAACAATATCCGCTTCAATGTTTTACCTTTATTTATATCTTTTGTTTCACTAGTTATGAGATTTTTAATAATTGGAAATTTTAAAACACTTAAAAGTAAATAAGAAGAATACAACAATCATATTTATAATCTAAATCATTTTGCCATACTCTGGAAGTTACAGTATTTGTTTTCATATTTGTATTATTTGTACGTGTTGGACACATTGATTTGAGTTCTTCCAAAAGTAGATTCTAAATGAAGGCTTTGAACGCAAATAGTTTATTTGAGATAAGCATGGGATACTGGTAGTTTGGAGGGATAAGAGGACTAGAAAGGGAAGACAGATAATAAAGAGTACAATATATCACATACTTTTGTAATGGTTCAGAGTTATTCTCATAGAGAAACTCTGAAAAATGATTCAAAATAGCGCTAGAACGATCCCACCCGAATTTCAAGATGACTGGACTTGGTGCTTCTGAAGGTGGATGTTGATCTCCCTGTACTTCTGGAGCAGTAACAGTATATAGGGGATAGCAATCTTCTATGGTTGGGCAATGAGAACCTTGGGAACAGAGAGGTAAAGACTGGCTTTCAAGTCAGCTGTAGTCCACAGGAAAGTTGGAGGGAGTGTAAGTGCTATACTGACAATGTATAGTCCAAGATAGAGCCTAAATTTTAGGAAAATTTGCCCTTGTCTTATAAAACTGAAACATGATTAAACATTTAAATGACTTTGAAAAATAGAAAATGACATATGTATTTAAAGGTAAGTAATATTTGGCCATTTGGTAGGAATTATCATTTTCTTTAGGTGAACATGATTCTTTAGTGTGTGTGTGTGTGTGTACCAACTTTTAGTAATGCCTATTTTATTTCTATTTTTTAATTTTATTTTAAAGAGAACAAAACCAAACAAAATGCCACAGAATATCATGCTTTCCTTTTTAAAGTTTATTTCTGTGATTGTGTTTACATATTGTTTTGTTTTCTTAAATATACAGCTTTCTTTCTTCTGTTTTTATTGTTCATCATACTATCTTTGAGCTATTGAATTCATGTTTTTATTAACATATTTCCTAAGCAGCTATTGTGATAAATTTTCTTGAATTTTCACATTTTCTTCTATACTGGAGTTTTTACTTTTGTTCTGAAAGTTGTAAGCCTTTATTTTTAAAAATTTCTTTCATATTTTATTTATTTTATTACACTATTTTTGAATATTTGCAGAGAAGTATTTCCATTTACATTGCTCAGAATTAAGCAATTCTATTCAGATGATTTTTGATGATGCAACATGTGTATATTCACTAGTATTCCTTGTATAGCTGAACTGGGTTTCTTTCTACCTCTACTTGTTATATGCATGCATCTTATCTATTTTAGGAAGATAGATGATAGAATGTGAAAAACTGGAAAAGAATTCAACCAAGGCGACATACAGCCTTTATCATAATACCACGTATCTGTTCTCTTCTGATATTTTCTTAAGTATCCTGTACAAGAAGTCAGACCATTTAGTTAAATGTGTAACATGCTTACAGAGGCTTTTAGGGTTTGGGCCTGAAGTGCTTCTCAAATGCTTATGTGTAGAAGGCTGGCTCTGCAAGATGGCAGGGTTGAGTTTGGAAGGGGATTACATTTCAAGGGCTCTACTATCATCAGTGGATCAATCTACTGATGGATTCACAATTTAATGGGCTATTGAGAGGTGATGGAAACTCAGGAAGTGGACACAGTTGGTGGAAATACTTCTTTGCAGGCACATCCTTGAGGACTGTATTTTGTGTCCCATCTTGCCTTCTGTCTCCCTCCCCTAGCTTCATGGCTGTCATGCAATGAGCAATTCTGCTACACCACAAATTCCATCATGATATTTTGCCTCATCACAGATACAAAATCAATATAGCCTGCCAAACATAGCCGGAAAACTTGGACACTGTAAGCCAAAAATAAATCCTTCCTTCTTCAAGTTGATTTTCTCAGGTATTTTGTCATAGCAACTGAAAGCTAACTAGGGCCTATGCTTGGATTTTATTCTATAACCTCAGAGTAGCATGTTTGGCTCACTTTTGTGTGGTAATAACAACTCAATTTCTTGACTTCTGCATAGAGAAAAGTAATTTTTCACTTAACTATCACTTAAAACTAGAAATGCTTAGCAACTTGTACTTTCCAAGTTACATTTGTAGGTAGCAGAATAGAATACTAAGAGTCTACTGTGATAATTTATTTATAATAAAATGAGATTACAGGTATATGGGTTATATGCTATTGATGAGAGCACCAATAATTAACAGTGAACTAATTCTTTAAAAACAAAACAGAATTGGATATATAGCTCAGTGGTAGAGCACTTTCTTAGCATGTACAATAGCCTGATTTTAATATTCAGTAGTACAACCAAACCAAACCAAACCAACAAAAATTTCATGGCAGGGAAAGTTTGCTATACTCCTGTTTAAAGCTTTGCCTATATAACTGACATTCTGATTTAAAATAAATAGATGTTATCCATCATCATCATTATTATTATTATTATTATTATTATTTAGTACCGGGAATTGAACTCAGGACCTAACCACCCTGACTACTAAGTGGTACTGATAGATTACATATGTATGATTTTAAAATAACCTTATGATACATAGAATGAATTCCTATGTTGTAACAGATGTTAAGAAGTTTGGACATTAAAATAATTTTTGGTTAATTTATTTTCTGATTCTATATAGCCGTATTATTCTAAAATATGCAACATAAAAATAAGATGATTTAGTGCTCTGAAAAGTGCTCACAAATTATAAAAATATGTAAGTAAACTGAAGACATTAGAGTTAGTCAGAAGCCACTACAGAAAACTTTTTTCGAGTACTGTTAATAAAAAATGAGAGCGATAATGAGCATCATGAATCACCCTTACTCAGGGAACTGAACACAGCAGGACAGTATTAGCTACCCTAAACCAGAAGGGAAAGGAGAAAGAAGGGTTACAGAACCAGGTTGGAACCTTGACTATTTGATGATGCTTCCCCTTAGATGGGGAAACACACTAACTGTGAGCCTTGATCTGGGAGAAAAGTAATGTTGCTAAAAAGACTGATCTTTCCTCCTCTAGCTGTACAGTCTTCTAGTAGTACCTCTCTTAGGCAAAACTATTTGAAACCAGAGAGCAAAGAAGACCACATACTGGAAAGAGTAGACCCACCTCTGGTTGTACAAAGAGGCCCAGAAGAGGGGAGAATAGATATGCAGGAAAAGATAGAGACCAGTCAGTCCAGCATCTTTCCCAATATTTTCTGTTCAAAGACCATATAATTTTCCCAGGTATTGAGGCAAAGTACAGGAATGAGCTACTCATAGAAACAAAAGGCATAATTTTCTTCATTTGCATAAACTTAAAGGGTCAATTTTGGAATCCTTTGTAAAGCAACATTTTTTCATGCGTGTTATAAGTACACGGGGGCCGAAATATGGAGTTGTTCATACCATCTTCGTAGCTAACAACTATTTAGACTACATGCAAAAGACCTTTATAAGAGCTTTCAAAGAATTTACTCATATAAAGCTAAGTTGCTGGCCATCATATCCCCCTATTTTGCAGGTAAAGAAAGTATCTGAGAAAGTCTGACTCAGCATTTAACTATAGAGCACTTACCCTTAACTACTGCCCCTATACTGTCCAAAATATTAGTACACAGATGTTAATTGCTCGATTTTGAAGTCATAGGAATCTTTTTTTATTATAGTTAAGCAATTCTTACCCAATTGGAAAGTTAATTAAATCTTTTTTGGGGGAGCCCAAGTCTTTTTCTTTTTCTTTTTTTTTTTTTTTGGTACTGAGAATTGAACTCACAACCTCACACTTGCCAGGCAGGCACTTATGCCACTAAGTTAAATCCCTGGCCCAAGCTAATTTAATCTTAAAGAGATGACCCAGTTACCAAATTCTGTGCAATAATTGAGAACCATGATCCAAAATGTTCTGTACTGGAACCTAGCCAATTCTCTTTTCACTTATAAGTGGACCAGTCACATCCTCTCTGTAACCTCATTAGGATCTTGCTCACTCATTTACCAGATCAAATGTAACGCATGTTTCTTAAGCTTTAAACCATCCTTCTGGAACACTGCACAGCCCCATGAGCTAGTGCAGCACTAGGAAAACATTTTGTATTACATACGATTCTAATAAAATTTGTGTCAACTTTTTTGAGGGAAAAAAAATCTGTATTTCTTCTTATGAAACTGAATAAAATATTGAAATTTCATAAGAACTGAAATAATTTCAGTAGGTTTCTAAAGTAAAGCTAGTAGTTAATCTCAAACAATTTATCTCTTAGTTCAAAGTCAATTTGGGAAAGTACATTTTCCCCTGATTAGATTTTAGCCTACCAACTTAATTTTCTTGTAACAATGTAATATATAAAATGAGAGTAATTACCAAAGCAAGTTTATTTTTAAAAGTAAATAAACAAATATATAAAATTTAAATTATTTCCCATAACATTTATTAGCATACCTATGACAATCTAAGTTAAATTGTTATCATATGGTTTTTGGACAGATTGGAAATTATATTGTGAATACAGGCAATATTTTCCCTAATTGTTGCCCTTTCCTCCACTGATATGAGTACAGATAACCATGATAACTGGTGCTGGTAAAAAGAGGAAATGCTTATTTTTGGGTAATCCCTTTAGATTCCTTACTTTGGGACTTCTGTAATGTTGGCTTAGGGCAGTAAAAATCAACAAGGTGATTGAGTGGGAAAAATGCATGTGCACTGATATTATTAAAAAATGTAAGATTCAAAGGAATTTGCTTAATCTATATTTCCTACCTCTCTTCAATGACGTATTCTATATTCTTACATATAAAAGGCTTGGTCTGTCCCTTTGGTATTTCTTCATACTCTGAGTTTTTTTAAATATGAGTTTTAAGTCACTGCTGGACTGGAACATCTGAACCAAGCCTTGCCCCATGAGTCAGAGCTGTGACAGACTGCAGGGAGCGAGAACAAGCCCCACCCTGCCAGAACCAATGCCGTGCACCAGCTGCTGCCGGACAGGGGACATCCAGAGCCAAGCCTTTCCCTGTGGCCACAGCTGCCCCCCTCCCCCCAATAAGCCACCAGCTGATCCAAAGAAACACAGGCTCTGATGATAGCTATCAAGGTGAAATGCAATTGGATACCTGAGGTGCTTTGGTGTTTCACTGACCTTGCAGGTCTAGGGTCAGTGGTCTGATCATGTGTTCAGAAGATAGCATTAGGCAACATGGCATCTGGGGGGGGTCTCCTTCTGAGGGTGGTAGCCATTGTTGATTCCCTATAGTCTTGTTCTGAAGTCCTACGTTGTTTATTGTTTTGTTGGGTTGGGTTTTATTCTCTTTTGTTTTGTTTGATTATGTTATATCCGGGGGCATAAGCAGCTATTTCAATGATAGTAAGATATATATGGTAGCCTTTTGAATTTACTATTGTCTTGTTTTGAAGTCCTTTATTGTATCCATTGTTTTGTTTTTACTGTTTCTATTCTGTTCTGTTCTGTTTGATTTTTACTATATCCGGAGGTATCTGCAGCTATTTTGAAGACAACAGGAGGCATTATGATAACTATTGTTGATTTTGTACTGTTGTGAAGTTCTGTATCACTTACTCTGGTTTGTTCTGATTGGTTTTACTCTGTTTTATTTTCTTTGCTTTTATCCTCCTTAAAATAAAATTAAAAAAATAAAAAAAATATGAGTTTTAACTAGATTTCTTAGAGTAATAATTTGGAGGATTAATGTGCAGTAGTTGAAGGGACAGCGTGCCTTGGACCCGAGGGCATTTTAAAGACAACCTTTCCTATCTCAGATGAATGGTAAGCATGGACTGAGTATATTTCCACAAAACAGTGTATGCCTTTTGCTTAATAATGTTTATGAATTTATGTAAATCATTAGACTTAATTTTACCTATTTGTGAAATGGATATTATAACATCTAATGCTTGATGCTGTTGCATTATCATAATTGTATAAGTGCATGTATCTGTCTGATAAATTTATTTACAGAAAGTTATTACATGTGGTGACTTAATACATGCTGTTATTATTATCTCTGATTTTGAAGTTAAAATTTCTGTTTAAATATATTTGGGTAGGTATTTTCATCAAAGGTCCAATTTAGTTAATTTTTAGTTAAGTATTTTTAAAAAAGCAAGAAGAAGAAAAGGTTTGAAGTTACACAGGAAACAGCAAAATTAAGTTATAAAATTGGATCAGGTGGAAAATTATTAGTCAAGGTCTTATGTGACTCTGATTTCTTTAATAAGTAAGAGTGACTTTTTGAACTATGAGCATATATCTATTGTTCAGCAGCTATTGGAAAAAACATTAGATTTCAGGGCTGAAAATAAATTAATACTAAAATAAACTGCACTGTTCTCTGTTAAACAAAGTGGTTGATCACCCAATTTGCCCCTTTTTGAAAATGGAGAAAGAATATGCAACATGACCAAATTAGTACGATTGAAATACCAGTGGCTGTTTGGACTGTCACTCTTTGTAGGTGATCAGATGCTTGGATTATCTAAATTGATTATGTAAATTGACTATTAAATTGACATCTACACCAACAAATGAATACTAGATACTATAGAACTGTCATTATAAAATTGGATAAAAATTACAATTTTTAAAAAACAATCATAAATGAAAAATCCGGAAGTTACTGTATAATAAATTTTTGCTCCCTGCATCATGTGAGAACAAGTTGCCAACTTGATTCCCCATTACCCTAGAAATGATGGGATCTATATCTTTCAAACAAGAACATTTTCCTTTGCAAGCACAATATAATCATTGAAATCAAGAAATTACAACAAAAGCATCATTAACATTTGTTTTTCAGAATCCATCTAAATTTTATCAGTTATACTGACAATAAATTTTTAACAAAAGGACCCAGTTTAGAATCACCTGATGCATTTCACTGTCAGGTCTCTTTAGTTTCCTTGACCTCAACAATCTGCCCACTGTTTCTTTTATTATTATTCTTGAAACCTCTGAAATGTGAAGGCCAACTATTTTGTAGAATGCTCCTAAGTTTTGTTTGTCTACTGTTTCCTCATAAATAGATATAGGATGTGCACCTTTGGCAGGAATGGAGTAGAAGTGATGCTGTTATTTCCTCAGCAAGTAATTTTCCTTTACTAAAGATACTCGCTTTGATCACCAAATTAAGGCAGAGTCTACAAAACTTAACTGTGCCATAAGTTTCCCTTTTTCAGTGAGCATTTTGTGATCCCGAACTTTGAAATTATGTTTCTATCATGTTGTTTCTCACTAAACACTCAATATGTTTATTTACTTATTTGTATTAGAATGGACTTTCGGCTCCTTATATTATTAAATGGGCAATAGTGCTCAGTAAGTTATCCTTATTATTATGTCCATGTCTATATTGACCCTGAGAGTACCATGTGGCAGACCACCTCTATGTACACCATCTTCACCTTTGTTAGCTTCCGATACCCCATGACAGATGCCATAAGTGAATGCCCCTTAACTTGCCAGGACACTGGCACCCTGAGCTAGGTGACTTGTAGCGCCTCTAGGCTGACGCAGATGCCTACTAGGATCTGTTCCACCTAATGGCTTCAGGACTAAATTATTCAGGAAGGGGAGCAAAAAGAAAGAGAAGGAAAGGGCAGAGACAAGAAGAGAACACAAGAATGGAAAGACCAAAGGGGAGCCAAAAATTGCAATATCGCAATAAATTAATAGCTTTGAAATTCTGAAACTTAAAATCAATTTTTTCCCCATTTTTCTAATTTTTGTCTGAGGAAACCATAGGGACATTCTTATGCAATTATTATCTGTTTCTGAGCATACTGGTCAGAAATTGCTTTCAAAGTTTCCAAAAAAAAAATCGTCTTACTGCGTGTCTCTGAATGCCTTCCGACTCTGTGGCAAAGAACATTGAGGAAGGGTCTAATCATGCTAAAGCGAAAAAAACACTAATGATGGATTTCTGAAAGGATTCTTTCAGAAGCTCTACAAGCATGCAATTTAAAATGTCTGCTCACTAAAGATAAAATAATAGAGTATGGAATAAATCAAAGTTCTTTTTTATTATGGAGGAAAAACATTTCCTTTTAAGGTTATAGAACTGTTGTGGCAAAACTGACTCAGGGCCGCTGCATTTTCTGCTCTTGAAATGTAAACTTTAACCCTCATCTGACTGTGGCGAGATGCATGCTGTTGAAGAGACCTGTGTGTGTACACTCTTTGAAAATGTCCAGACCTGAGCGCCCTCCTGGGTGAACACAGACTTCTTGAGACCCCACTGCACTGAAAGATCTGCAGAGCTGTACGGCATTCAAATACCTGTGCTGCCTTGTGATATCATTTCTACTGTTGTGTTATGTTAATTCTTCTGCTTGGAGACATTTTATGAGTCTGCACTGCTTCATTAACCAGACTGTAAACAATTTGATTATACAGACCTTCCATTTAATGACTATTCTGTTGTTTTCTTCTGGATAGCATCCAAAGCAGCATTTATGGGTTAGTTCTATAATGTCCCTCAATAGTCTCATGTTTTCAGAGGCAGGGCTTTTGTAAGGTGATGACATCGTGGAGGAGGGTGGTTCTCATCAGTGTATTAATCTATTGATGAGTTAATAGTTGAGCATGCTGTGAGCAGGTAGGGCATAGTAGGAGAAGGAGTGTCACTGAGGGTTTGACTTGCAAGGGTGTATTTTCTCTCTCCTTCTGGCTTCCGTGGGTTTAGTCATTTTTCTCTTCCATCCCCTTCTATGTGTCATTTCTGCCTTAGAGTCGGCCTATGATGAACTGAATCTTTGAGCAACATAAACCTCTAAGTTGCAAGCATCAAGTATTTGGTCTCAGTGACTAGAAAGTAATCGATCATAAATTGTTTTCAGTCTTAAAATCCCGTGAGACTGGATTTTAATGACCACCTTTCTACATGATTCTGTTCCTTTTAAAAACCATTTTTTCCTTAAATTTACAACATAATGTAAAAAAAAATCATCATGGCTTTCTTAGGCAATTGATACATCTATTTGTACACACTGGAAATTGGTAGGACACGTGAAAAAATGATCCTATTTGTAGAAGTTGAGGAATAATTTAAAACTCTAATACTCCCAACCTTCACCAAAGAAAATACTTCGGCATCTTCAGAAATTTGGCACCATTATTGGAAAAAAACATTTCACACGTCTTGAGGCAAATGTATAGCTTCACCAATCATAGAGTGTGTCTCTTATTCTATCTTGTTTTAGCTATCATAGTTATTTTTAAATTTGTTCCACAAATTTTAAGAATACTACTATATAGGTGAAAAGTACAACATCTGTTCCTGACATGAATTAAAATACAGTACTGCTTTCAGCAAATGCCATTTTGAGTAATGTAGGCTTTCTCCTTCTGAAGGCTGGCCTGTGACCCACCTTTGATACTATGATATACAGTAGTACATGATCTCTGACTTAGAAACAGCTTGAAGATGAATATTTTAAAACATAAAAACATAGCAAGTATAACAATAAATATTTTGTTCTATTTCTTTCTAAATGAAGTTTTTCTGACAGTGACAATCCTCAATGGCAATTACACCAGAAGATAACTTGAGGATTTAATATACAAAGCACAGCCCCTCCCCATCAGTTCTCTTTAAGGTCCCCCAAACCCCTTTCCATTGTCAATCAGTTTGGGTATACTGTAATGTGCAGCCCAACGCCCTGAGCTCATCTCTTACAATGCATTCCTGTTTCTACCTATGCCAGCCAAGCTGGCCTTCTGTCTGCTCCTGCGAGAGCCAAGCCAGGTCCTGCTTTTGTGTCTTTGTTATTTCACTATTGCTGTTCTCTCTGCTCGGAAACATAGGTAGTCCAAAGTGTAGCTTGGTGGATGAGAATGGAATGCACTTAGCAACACGTTATTTTGTATCAGCTTTTTGCGCTTCAAATAATGTATGCGTTTTAAATTAACCAAATATGTTTTCTAAGAAAATGTTATGTCAAAGTCCCCTCAAACTTCTTCCAACCAGATTGATGTACTGCATAGAAAATCTGGAGTCCATTGTCTAAAAGGCATTCCCCCAGATCTCCACTAATCAGCTTCTCATTATGCCAGGCTCAAGTCAAATGCCAGTTCTTTTGTTATGCTTTAGATCAAGAATGATCTTCAAAACTCTCATTTGAAAGGTGATTGGATCATGGGGCACTATAGCTGAATATAATGTTAGGAAGGTTGGTCGCCGCGGCATGACCTGGAAGAGAGTATCTCCCTCCCCAGCTCCTCCCTTAGCTTGCTGCTTTCTGGATGCCACGATGTGAGCAGCCTTCCACTGCCCTGGCCCTTGCACTACGCCACTTCTGCCTTGGAGCCAGCTGACCAGGGACTGTAACGTGACCCCCAATAAACCTTTTCTTCTCTAATTTGTGGATATCGAGTGTTGAGTCTCACTGACAAAGAAGAGACTAAGACACCTTCAGACAGACATATCTTCATAACAGTCACTCTCTAAGATTAGTTTGCTCCATCATTGACATTCTATTCATCATTTATATCCCTCCAGTAGATGTAGACACTTCGAGAGGAGAAATTGTGTCTGCCTTGTCTCTACTGCATCCCCCAACTCGATCCCTATTATATTGCCAGTGTCTCTACTGAATGCATAAAATATGATCCTTTGCTTGACAAAATTCTTCATGTAGCCTAAATCTGAAACAGATGACTTCAGCAAAAATATTTAGTAATAAAAACTTCTGCTATCCTCCAAAAGCCATATTAATTCAATATATTTAAACATCACTCTATTTATATTTGCACTTTTAAATAAAGCAAATGAGGAAACTATAAAATACAAAAATAATTTGATTTGTAAGTTTGCAATTTGTAAATATGGGCCCCAATTATTCGAAAGAGAAAATCATTAATTTCCCTGTACTTCACCCAGATCTCATGAACGGCTGGCTGTACCATTCACCCTAGTTCATTACTCAAATAGGAAATGTGGAAATTGTCTGAGCCCTCAGCTTCTCTCTTTACCTCATCCTCTGCCCACTCAATGAATCCTATTAATGTGTCTCCTAAATTTCCATCCCATAATGTCTCACACCACTGTGCACACAATATATTTTGCTAGACCTGGAATATCCTGTACAGTATTTTGGCTTTCAAAGCAAACATTTTCTTTCTTTAATAGGAAATAATTATGTATTATATATTTGGGGAAGTTAGAAGAAAGGTTTTGAAAGCTTTGGCCACAAAAGATTGATAATCTTGAGGAGATAAATCTATTTAATCTGATTTAAACTTTAGGTAATACATGTATGCACAGACCTTATATTTTATTCCATTAATATGTACAACAATATGTTTTTGTATATTAGATGAAACTAAAAAACAGAAAAAATGTAATTTAAATTTCTCATCATGTTGCAGTATTTTAAATGAAGAATCTTAATTGAAATCATAAAGGAAGTTCTAGATGGTCACTCTTAAAAATTGTGCAGATTTTTAGGAAAATAAATACCAAGTATAACTCTCAAATTTTGAGAGTATTTTATTCCCTTAAAAGATCAGAGATCTCTGAGATAAATTTGTATTCAGATCATTTGACAGAATTTTCTAAATGTCATCAAATATAATTGCAATAAAATTAAATATACAATTTAAGTCTTATTTGTTATAGATTTGGAAACTAAAGTTTGCTCAGTTGAATAATACAATTTGTACTGAAGAAAATGTTTTGCTGCTGTTGGGTTGCAATGTTGTATTTTAAAAATCATTATTGGGCCGGGGGTATAGCTCAGTTGCACAGTATTTGACTGGCAAGCCAAGTTTGATTCCTGGTACCAAAAAAAAAAAAAAAAATCCTTAGCAAATTTTCCTTATAAAACAATTGAAAAGTCTTTCACATTATTCAAATTGTGTAATTAGGCAGTACCATGGTACCATTCCTCATACATACTTATGATCAACTTTAGTTTTATATAAAATTATTGGTTCTTATGCAAAGAATGTAATTTTATGACTTCTAAATATTTCCAATATTATTATTTTTATGTACTTTATCTTTTGGTAGACCCAGAAGGTATACTTTGGTATTTCTGATGTAAACCAACAATAGAAAAGAATGACAGTTGAAATACTTTACAAATTAACTTACTAATCAGTTGAAAATCCATTATTTCAATTATTTGTTAAATACTTATGGAGGATGTTTTGAAATGGCCAGACACCCAATGAAGTGGTAATTTTTTATCACAGAGAAAAAATAGTGTAAGAGCAGAAAGGATTAACATTTTCAACAGCTGACTGTAAAATCAAATTGATATGAAAAGAAACACCACAGTCTACAAGTTAAAATCTGTTGGGCCTTATAATAGAATTTGACAAGGCTGAAAAGATTTCAGGTCCTAATGAGTACTGTGTGAATGCTAACAAGAATACTGTGGGGAATAGCTGTGCTTGCCAGAATTGAATTTGGAAGCAGAGGGAGTAGTATATCCCAGCAACTAGGGGCTGCTTATTCTTCTAGAGTTGGAGACTCGAACAATAACGATATAAACAAAGACACACACTAAACGTCATACTTTGCAACCAATGTATTTTGCTATTTGGCCTTTTACAGCAGCTAGTTCTCTCAATCTATCCCTGAGCACACAATGTTCCCAAGACTTCCTTCTTGACCATCTGCCCTCTGGCTTCCTTCTCCTCTCTAATCTCAGTGCTAAGAGAATGTCCATCTCTCTTGTCTCTATTCATGCTCATCCTCTTTCTTTCTTTAACTCTGCTGACCACTACTTCCTTCTGAATTCCTTACACTTCAGGTTTTTCTTCTCTCTTATTTGCTTCTTTGATCATTCTATCCTGGTTTCCTTACCTGAGACTATATAGTTTGGCTCCAAACTTCTCGGATTTCCTGCCTGGCACTTATTAAGTGCTCACTGACTGCTGTTTATTGATGACTGATGCCGGAATGAGAAGATGGCAGCTAAAAAAATGTAGTTGGACATCTTTACAAAGCTTTGCAAAGATTTTCACACAAACAATCCCATTTACACTTTTATAAGAACCCATGAGACAGTTATTACAGATCCAATTTTTTTATGAAACAAGTGAAAAAGGTTAAATATTATATACAATTTTTCTTGATTGATAATTATTTGTCCTGGAATTTGAATCCTCTTGGTCTCAGTCTTCAGTAAAGAATGTAAAACATTCATAAGAAAAACTTCTGACCTTATAGTATGATTGTTTCTGTTTCATTACTAGACTTAGTTTTCCTTTTGTGCTGCCATTCTTTTTTTTTTTTTTTGAAAAGAATACAACCAAATAAAACAAAACAGAGTAAAGCCAATCAAAACAAGGCAATGAACATGGTACATGACTTTTAAACAGGGTAAAAAGCAATCAGTAAGGCTACCATAATGGCTCTTGTTATCTGCAGTATACCTGTCCATACCATCAGGGATAAGTAAAATCAAACAAAATACAACAAACTAAAACAGTAAAAACATAACAAAACAAAACAAACAAAGTAAAACAATGTAAGCAATACAAAATTTCAAGATATTAGCAAAACAGCATTGGCTACCATAATATTTGTTATCTTCAGAATATTTGCCTACACCTTCAGACACATTACAATCAAATCACACAGAATAGAG
>RJWT010030964.1:0-14508 GCA_004365215.1 Cuniculus paca | reverse complement strand
GGATAGCCAGGTCAAATGGGACTTCCAGTCCTGGCTTTCTGAGGAACCCCCACACTGATTTCCACAGTGGCTGCACCAGTCTACACTCCCACCAACAGTGCAGAAGAGTTCCTTTCTCCCCACAGCCTCTCCAGCATTTGTTATTGGTGGATTTCTTGATCCTGGCCATTCTTTCTGGAGTGAGATGAACTCTCAGTGTTGTTTTAATTTCCATTTCTCGAATGATCAATGATGTTGAACATTTTTTCATATATTTATTTGCCATTTGTGTTTCTTCATCTAAGAAGTGTATATTCATCTCAGATGCCCATTTTTAGATTAGGTCTTTGAATTTCAGGGGCCTGATTTTTTTTATTTCTTCATATGTTCTGGATAGAAGACCTTTGTCTGAGGGACAGTTGACTAAGATTTTTTTCCCAATTCGTGGGTTTTCTTTTCACTCTGTTGGAGATTTCTTTTGACATGCAACAACTTTTTAATAAGATGAGGTCCTAGTTGTTGATTCTGGGAAGTGTTTCCCATGCAGTCTGATTTTTGTTCATGAATTCTCTGCCTGCCCCTATGTAGAGGCTGCCACTTTCCGGCCGTCTTGGCCTCTTCCCCTGTTTGCGCCTCCTTCCCTCTCACCCCACATCGGCCGCGTGCAGGTCCCCCCGCACTGTGAAAGAAGCACTCAGGTGAGCGCTGTGGCTCGGACCTGATCGGATTCTGCGAAGCTCAGCTCGGCTCAGCTCAGCTCGGCAGTTGTTCCCCAGCTTGCTTCCTGGACTCCGGCAATCTGTCCTTCCAGATGCTGACCCAGGCTTGCTCCAAAGTCTCGCCCTAGCTCCGGGCTGTTTGCCCCGCCCTCTCTGTCACACTCACTTTCAGCGATGCTTTGCTTCCTGCCCTCTGATTATCTGCAGGCTGCACACCAAGGCAGGCTCTGGAGCTCGGGGGTAACGAGGGTAATGGGGGTAACGGATGAGAGGGCTTCAGCCTGTGTTGCAGGTCTGATATCCAGTGCAATCCAGACACCCAGCACCTGTGAGCCGGCAGCAACCTGAGCGCCCCATGGGACTGTGAGCCCTGTGTGGACAGAAGCCACAGGACTGATCCCTCTCACCTCTGGGGCTGGGAAAGGCTCCCAGGCTGGGCTGGCGGCTCTGTCCTGCGCGACTTGGGGCGACGGAGCTCCAAACCACAAGATGGCAGTGTTGTCTCACTACAGAGGAAATGGCCAGAGCAGTTCGCCCACTCCCTGCCTTCTCAGGCACAGACAGGTTGGAGGATGCTATGGACTGCAGGTGGATTGGAGGACCCTGGACCCGGGGAAGGGTGGGACTCCATGGGGGGAGGGCCAACTGGGGCGTGCCGGTGAGCGCTCCCAGTCTCCTTCTCTGTGGGAGCTGGGTTAGCAAAGTTGGAACAGATACAGGAAGACTACTTGTTATCTTGCCACTCGTCCAGTGGAAAGCACGGAGGGGTCAGACAGGGCCATTCAGTGGGTTGGGTCAAGCCAGACTTACACTAAGTGTGCGTGTCTGTGTCCAGCCTTTTGCTCTGGCTTCTAATCCAGCAGTCGCCAAGAGGGGCAGGGGCTGAGTTCATTGCCGGTCACAGCAGAAGATGAAGAGGCAACTTGTTCGGTGTGCGTGGAGGGCACCCAGGGAACCACTGCCTTCATCCTGGGCTTCCAGCTGCCGAGTCAGGCTGCACACCCAAGGCACGGCCGGGGGCAGCCTCCTTCCTGTTGTGGACGCCAGAGCTTCTGGGTTTCACCTCTAGCATGGAACATCCGAAGGGCATGAATCAGAGGGCTTCTCGAAATTTTAATTGTCAGACTTCTTGTTGGCTCCCAGATGGGGGCTCTGAGTCAGCCATGAGCTGCCAAGGGTCCCACTTGATCTACTGCTGTGGCCAGTGATTAGAAAGCGGTTTCACGGTGTTTCTTCATACATCAACTAAGATATAAAATTTTAGTGGCCAAAACCAACCAAAGTGTTCTCATTGTTGTTCTCGTATTCATCTGTTAGTAGGTAAAATTAGGATTACACCAAAAATGACTATTTATGTTGAATGAAAAAAATAAAGCAGCCCAGTAAATGCATTAATTTTCTTTGCATTGGTTCTCAGCAAGACCTTTGCTGCCCTGGAGGCAACCCATGGGCCCTTTCGATTCTGTTCTACTTCCTTATGAGGTGTTTTCTAGAAAGCCAGCACCTCAGATTTTCACAGAGAACCTTGTGCTTTGGTGCAGACACTCTTGGAAGCACCATCTTCACAATAAAACCCAAGGCAATTGTGTTATTTAATATCTTCTAAAGACATCGTGAATGACTTATTGCTTTTTTAAAAATTAAAATTAAGAGCAGAAAGAAACTCACAGGATTGTTTGTAATTTGCCAGATGCGGGATCTGCCAAAGCAAGAGCCTCATTTGAAAATGTTGAAAAAATATTTCAGTGCAAAACCAATGAGACAGTAACGAAATGATGAGTAATGATGCAAAACAGCCCTTTACTCTGAGTCAATGTTATACAAAAGCCTCAAAAGCATCACAAATTTTACTTGCCCCCAAGGTTAAGCTTGGGGCTGGGAACATTCAGGACAGGGTGGCAGAGGGAAGGAGGGCATTTGCAGAGTACTTACTGTGACAGGTACTGTTAGACACTCAGGAGTCACAGTCGTTTACAGTCTGTCTCAGGTGTGAACACACGGACTGCTCTCCGTGGCCGCGGTGAGTCCGTTACTGTAGTCATTTAGACTCCCGCTGTTCTGTGCAGTCCCAGCAGACTTGGGGAAGAGGTGAGCCTGAGAGTTTGGCATGAACCCGGAATACAGACCCTAGAATCGCAGTACTGGTTACATCTCATTTCCTTTCCCGTGTGCCAGAGACTCTTCTAAGAACTCTAGTTACTTTAATCTAATTGATTCCTACACCAGCTGATAAGGACAGATTTACTATAGTATTATTGTATTTTAGGGAAGATTCACCATGGCTCAGAGAGGTTAAGTAAGTTGCTCAAGGTCACATAGCTTGTGAGAATAGTAGGCAGAAGAATCAGGATTTGAACCTGGGGTGTACAGCTTCAGAGGCTGTGTACTTGACTATTCTGCTATATTAATCAGTATGATCTGATTACCTGTGTGGAAGAAAAGTTTCAATGGATCTACCATTTGGCGTATGTGCTTAGATTTTGAGGAGTAAAAGTTTCCAGAAGGGTTTTGTTTCTGCTGTATCTGTACTGGGACAGCAAGAACTGGGTATGCCCTTCGCAGACCAAGGCCCTGGTGCCTGTCTAAGCCTTTGCACATGCCTGACCTCTTCTTTCCTTCGTTTTTGTTTGTTCCTAGTTGAACTCACAAAACCCAGGAGGAAAGCTGTATCTGTGTGTGTTTGTGTGTTTTGGGGTGTGTATTGATCACTTTTCCATTGCTGGGACAAACACCTAGCACCCACAACTAATAGGAGGAGAGATTAGTTTGGCTTATGGTTCCAGAGGATTCAGTCCATGGCTGGCTGGCTCTGAGGCAAGTGCATCATGGCAGAAGGGCACGGTGGAGCAAAGCTGTTTAGTTCATGTGGTGGCCAGAAAGCAGAGGGAGACTGCACCATGGAGGAAGGGGCCAGGCACCAGATACAGTACTCAAGGTCAGGCCTCCACGACCCAGCCCAGACACACTAAAGAGTGTGCTCTACTGATCCCTTTGGCAGAACCCAAAGCCAGCCAAGTTGACAGTCCAGTCTGACTGTCATGGAATGTGTTGACATTTAGTTTAGCTTAAAGGGATGAACAAGAAACAATTTGGGGGACAACAGGTCTGGAGACAGGTGGAGTTAGAGGATGAGATTGGGAAAGGACATGTTATACCATCAAATGAAGCAAATATTGCAGAACTGGGAGAAAGTGAAACAGTTGCACATTAGTATTTCAGTGTCAAAGCATAATATCTAAAAATATATAGTGAGCACATGTCAAAGATTGCTTTAACACATTGAATAAGGAACTAGCAGAGTGGCAAAACTGACTCAGAAGTGAATAGGGGAGCCTGAAGCACACTGTCAATGAGAGAGGGACTGCTGAAATGGAAATTTATTAGATACCAAACTGGTGTCTAACAGTGAAACTGTAACATTTGGTTATCTCTTGTACTGTGCAAAATTCATTCTACCAAATAAAAACCATCCACAACTTATCAATATTCTAAAGTTAACATTTACCTTGACAGAGTCTTTGTTTTAATCAATAGTAAATAGTAAATTACAAAAACATTTTCCCCTAAAATGTCAGAAGATCATTAGGTGGGCTTGCTAGACAGTGTAAGTGTGTGATATTGAGTGAAAGTGGAAGTCTGTTTGGTTTACTTGAAAGCTCGACTTACATTTTTCTAAATACCAGAAGGCCGGGGCTAGAGAGAGGTGGGAGAGGAGTCCAGTGAGGCAAGCAGGACTGATGTGGGTGGCTTTTGAGTTATGATAAGACATGTAGACTACATTCTAGGGTAAGTGTCTTGTGTTGATCTAGGAAGTGACCTGACTTACCTTTCCATCCACCCATCCACCCATCCATCTGTTCATCCATCTATCCATTGAACTATCCATCTAACAAATGTTTAATATATGTGCTGTGTACCAACCTCAGGGTTGGGAGTGGAGGGGCAAACAAGACAAGATAGACATGTTTCTGCTCTTATGCAGCTTACAACTAGTGGAGGGAGAAATACACTAAATGTTTCAACTCTCTGGGTGTGGCCAACTGGTCAACAAAGGCCTCCAGATGGGAATGATAGTATACAGAAGGGCAATCAGCTTCCCAGGATCTGAAGAATCGGACTCCAGAAGGAGAAAGTAACAAGAGCAAGGGTTGGAATGAACTTCGTGGGTCTTATACATAGAAAGAAGACTGGAGTGGCTGGAGCATGAGGCAATGGGCTGGTCAGCATGAGAGCCCATGGAATGACCCAGAAGGGAGTGACTTGTGCTCTGAATTCTTCTCTAAGAGTGATGATGTTGAAGCTGGGAAAAGACAGGGACATATAAGTTGCTTCTAAGGTTTACTTACTGTGAATTGTGCTGCTATAAACGTGGGTATGGATAGATCCCTGTAATATGATGTCTTTAACTCATTTTGGGGAGACACCTAGAGGAGGAATGGCTGCATCAAATGGAATTGCTAATTTTAGTTTTTTGAGGAATCTCCATACCAATTTCCATAGTGGCTGTTCTAGTTCACGTTCCCACCAACAATGGAGAAGCATTCCTTTTTCCAGAAGCCTTGTCAGCATTTTTCATAGTTTGATATTTTTCGTGATAGCCATTCTTTCAGGAGTAAGACATGTTGTTTTAACTTGCATTTCTTTGATGTACTAATAAAAAATAAATAAACATTAAAAAAAACATGACCTCATTTTTGTTTCTTAATGGATCATTCTGGCTGCCTTCTGGAACATGGATTATGGGGCACAAGAAGAGAAGCAAGGAGATGAGGCTGAATGTGCACTGGGGAGAAGGTTGCATCCTTTCTGGGAGAGATGATGGGGCTGGTGCCAGTGTCATCTTGGCTGGGTTCCTGCCTTTGTCAGGTCACCCTGGCAGCTGAGGGGAAGACCTGGAGAGGAGGGTGGCTAGAACTAAGGAGTTTTCTGGTAGCTGGGGGAGAATCAATGAGTTGGTAAGAATGGGGGAAAAAAATGAATAAATTGACTTGAGGTTTGGGGCTTAAGACAATTCAGAAGCTGCTCCTGAGAACGACTTCTTTCGTTAGACTGAGGCTTCGTTTCTGTACGTGCTGTGTAACTGGAAGGGACCAAGCTCTCACCCCAGACTGTAGGGAGCCAGTGAAGCTGGAGATTGATCACATGTGTGGGGCTAAAGCAAGGCCAGCCTGGAAAACACAGAGAGCCCAAAACAAGCCACATAAACAAGCTGTTCCAGCTTTAAGAGGGTGAGGGGCGCAGACCAGCCAGGCAAATAAGTTGCTAGGCAGCGGGGCTGAAATCGACATCTTCCTCTTGAATGTATAAATAAACATGCTACATTGGTTGAGCAGTTCCTTCTCTCCCATCAGGAGAGTAAGGGCTCCAGCTGACCCCAGTTTTGTCTCTTCTTTATTTTCTCATCCTCTTGCCGTCCTTCACCCCAAGAACCTCAAGAGCCGCGTGGGTCGCGGCACCAGACTGACCTTTTCATTCCACCACCCTCCACACAAAGTAAAAGGCAGCATGGGGGGAGCACTGTGCAGGCTGGGTCAGCTCTCTGTGAAGGAACCTGCCCCCTGCTGTCCAGGTCTCTCTTGCACGAAGCAAAGGCTGATTTCACTTTGGGCAACTCTTCCAGTAACGGTCTCACAGTGCCTCAATGGTGGTGGCCGCTGAGTGTGGTAGATAGATTGTGAACCCCAAAGCCAATACATCATGGGGCAACTTCACCCCCACGGCGCTGTCTCCCAAGCCCAGGGTGCTCCACCACTCTAAACCCTTGGGGGCTGCTTTCAATTTGGTTTTGCTGTAAAGGGTCCCTCTCGAAGGCCTAGGCTGGAGGGCAAAGTCGGGGGAGCTCATTCAAACAATTTCTGAACAACTCTCAGCTTCCAGGGTATTTTCTGATTGGAGTTTTAAACGCTGGTCTTATGTCTGGGAATGATATTTTCCTGTTCCCTAACAAGAATGGTAGGCGATCACGAGCTTAGGTGGGTTTTTATTTATGCGGGAATGGAAATGCCAGGACGTGCACGAACACAGGAGAGCCAGGTGAGGTCTCATTTGCTCTAATATGTAACAAGGAAAATGTGATTGTATTTCCAAGTTCTATTCTCTCTGGGTAATTACATGCGGTGTTGTATTTTCCGAGATCAAAGGGTGACTCTTCGGATTTGCGTTGCAAATGAGTTCCTGCACTTTGCTAGAGAAGTCACTGCTGCTACCTGGGCTTTTGTGAGACAGGGCAGGTGTGCTGGGAGCGGGAGCCCTGGCCTCAGAAGGACGACAGAAGAAACCCAGTGAGGTGGGAGGCACTGACTTAAAATGAGTTGATGGGAAAAAAGAAGGGCTTGGGAATGGAGCATAGGACTCAATCATTGAGTGCAAAAATCCCAAGAAGGAAGATTTTCAGGAAAATTCAGCCTGGAAGCTGTTCTGTCACACAAAGGTAGGACCATCAGCAGCTCTGATCCTTCATCCTCACTTAGCACCCAAGAGAAGAAGGTGTGTTCTGTCACAGATATTTGCAGAGTAGTTTGGAAGGCAGTGTTGTTCCTGAAACCCCAGTAATTGCGTGCATCTGTCACTAACAACTGGAAAATGGAAATAACTCAAGAAATAGGCTTACACTTGCTGAAGTTAGTGTTCACAAGGCTAACCCTGAGGCAGTTTTAGATGCGGAGTATGGGGAGTCTGCAATGAGTACATCAGCCCTGGTGGAGAGGACCAATTCAGTGTCCGTCAGTGAGAAGTCTCTCTTTGTCTCTGTCTCTGTCTCTGTCTCTGTCTCTCTCTCTCTCTCTCTCTGTGTGTTCTTGTGGTCCAAGCCTCCCAGATATGTTACAAATGGAGGCATCGTCATGTACATTTGACCAGTATAGAATCTGACTCCCAGAGAAGTTTGCCAACTTCTTGTTGTACAGGATGGAACGCACATCTGCAGGATTCATAGGTGAGAGCGAGGGACAGTGCTGAGGGGGGGTGGGGGAACGGCAGAACACACAATGAAAACGTGACCAGAGAAGGCATATTCCCGGGCTTCTCCTGGCCCACTCTCATGCATACCGTTAGGGAGATCAGAAAATATCAGCATTTCTCTGTAATCTTTATTGCTGCAGTTCTGGTACTCTGTCAGATGTTAAGAAGTGTCCCACAGAAGGCTTCTGGACTCAAAGTAATTTGGGTTAAAAAATGATCCTTTAACTGGAGGATTTTCACCACCGTTAATAAGTGGTTATGCACGGTGAAGATGAAATAGAGTATGTTCTGCTTCCTAAATTTATTTGATCTTGCTACCCATATTTTTAGTGCATGGGTCTCTATGTTTATAGCTATATCTGTGTATCAATCTCCTTCATTTAGTGAATTATATATGCGTTTTATTCTACAGAGTGGATTTAGATTTTTTTCTTTTTCTTAAAAATATTCTGCACTGAAAGAGCTTCTAATGTGTTTGAGATTAAGAAATTTGTTGGTGGTGCAGGCAAAATGGAAGAGAAAAGGAAAGGAAAAGGGCCCTGACTCAGGGTCAGCAGTTTTAGCTGTGTGGGGAGAGGATCCGCAGCCAGAGGAAAGGCTGCTATCTGGAGGAAATAGGTCGGGGTAACAACTCAGATAAAGGGGTGCTGAGAAAGGCAAGTTAGAATGCACGGGACTGTTCGGGGAAGCACAGGCAAGACAAGCAGCACAGAGAAAGGGAGAGGAGGCGAGGCTGCCGTGCCAGCATGCTCCGTTCCCTTGCAAAGGGACCACGCGTGAACTGCTTCTCTGTGGAGCGCCACGTGGATTATTGCCCAGAAAGAAGGCAGACAGGCCGAGGCTCTGCAGCCAAGCAGACCTGCATTCAAATCCTGCAACTCCTGGTTTGTGACTTTGACTGAATTCCTTCAACTCGCATCTCTTGCCTGCTCAGAGTGGTTGAGAGAGTTTGATAAGGTCATGCATCTGAGGATAACTCCTCCCCCTTGCAGGAGACAGACCCAGGGCCTCTCTGGGTCTCTCTGTTCTCACCCTTTGTGAGGACTCTGAGTCTCTTTGCCTCACTTGCTTCCTTGCCTTCCACCCATCTGGCCTCATCTCCAGTGTCCTCCTTTCTCTCTCTTGTGCTCAGGGATGTTCAGATGCTAAAGATTCTGGATCACTGCTTTGCTGATAACCAGGGCTCTGCTTTCTGAGAAGAATTAGTCCTCACTGGGAGCTGGGATTGGGATCTGGCAGGTAGGAGCAGCTCTCCACACAGTAGGACACAGTCTCTTGGAGGCTTTCTCAGAATGAAGGGGAGCAGTCTGAAGTCCCCCTGGGGGCTGAGGGCTGCCTGTCCTGACAGGTCTGTTTTCCTTTGCAACTTTATGTTCTGCCAATCAGGTTTAAGGAGAAATTTCAACTTGAATTCAACAGACTTATTTGCAATGTGACATTGGGAAATTTATTTTTTTGCTGCTTGAATCTGTTTGTTATGTATTCTGCTTCAAAAGGTGAATTAAACTTTCCATAGTATCCTTTTTTAATGCCATTATAGTTAATGTTCTCTGCTACATCTGAGTGGAAAGCAAGATGAAGGTCTGAATGGCTGTCAACTTTGGAATTCTGGACAGATGACTTCAATCTATCTGAAATGAACAATGGATTATTTAGAAATGCTGCTAAGAGGTTAACCTTGAGAGCATTGTGTTTTTAAATAATGAATGAGTAAATTTTGAAGATTTATTATTTCCCCTCTGATTTGTAAATGTAATGTGTGCTCACTGTACAAACTAGGGATGCAGACGAGAACTACCAATAAAATTAAATTATGATACATTTTCTAAGTCAACCTGTCTGTCTCTCACTCTCTTACAAACCAACAGGCGATTACACTAAATACATGGGTTCAATTTGTCTACTTAATACTGTATTTCTAAGAATTTCTTACTTCATTTAATGATCCTCCATTCCTTATTGTAATGTTACCACACAGATAGGTGGCAGAGTATCTAACTTGTCTCTTACAGCTGTACTTCTGTCGTTGGGTATTTAGATTGCTGCTAATTTTCTGTAGTGTAAATATCACTGTGATGAACATCATTGTACAAATATCTTTATGCAGATCCCTCATC
Source organism: Cuniculus paca (assembly GCA_004365215.1). Lineage (NCBI taxonomy): Eukaryota > Metazoa > Chordata > Mammalia > Rodentia > Cuniculidae > Cuniculus > Cuniculus paca. The sequence goes on along the minus strand of RJWT010030964.1, from coordinate 4,733 downwards.
ATTTTCTTAGAATTATTTCCTAAAGAATATGACGTGCATTGGATGGATCGAGGGTCCCAAGAGTCTTTCCAGAAGGAGAAGCAGCACCAATTTGCATCCTTATTCCAGACGGACGCGGCCTTCCTCCGCGCTCCACTGACCTGAGCCCAGGAAAAGAGAAAGCAAAGAGAAAACAAACAAATCAGCCTTGTCAGTCTGATGTGTGAACTATGTCAGCTCATTATTGTGTTATGTTCCATTTCTTTGACTTCGCATGACTGTTTTACATAGTGTTTGCTTCCATTGATTTTCTGTTATGATAAATTGGTTTATTCATGGCCGTTGCCCTTTTGTCAACTGGAGAATTCACGATGATGTAGCAACTTCCTTTCTCTTTCTCATATATGAAATATCTTAACCTTTCATTTGATTATAGCTTCCCCATATTTTTCTTATTTTTTTTCTGTACCTTTAATTTTGTTCAAGATACTTTTAGACATTCAGAAGTTTAAAAATCCTACGTTGGAAAACCAGACTTTTCATTTATTCTTCTTTCATTTGCTGTATGACTTCAAAGACTATCTCTAAAATCAGATAGATTTTCAGTTTTATTTTTTCTTGGGTGGTTTGTTTAGTTTCTTAGATTCAGCTTGCTAATTGTTTGGACTTTATTTTAGTATGTGGTATGAGGTAAGGGTCTAATTTGTTATTTAAAATGTCTAAAGCATTATGTATCTCAGCATTACTTACTAAATAACATTCTTCTTTTGCACTGATTTCAAATGCCTCCCTTTTCATATAAGTAGTATTTATAAATACATGTAGTACTCTCTGAGTTTGTCAATTTTTCCACCTCTTGATATCTTTTAATTCTTCATCAATGTAACATTTATGTGGCTGTGGCTGGAAATACACTTCTTAATGGTACTTTTCTTAAAACAGATACCTTCATCCTTTATTCTGGTGAAGTATATATATATATATCTTGGTAAGCTCCTCAAAAACTTTAATGTGATTTAAATTAGATTTCTATTAAAGTTCAAAATAGGGTTGGAGGTGTAGCTTAGTGGGAGAGTGCTTTCTCAGCATGCAAGAAATCCTGGGTCCCATCTCCAGCACTGCAGAAAACAGCAAAGTAATTTTGTCCTAACTTTTGTATTTCATCTCTCATGTATATTTATGATATAACTGTGTTATTTTTACAGAAAAATTTAATAACTTTCTTCACATGTTTTGATCAATGGAACACTACATTTTTGGTATTATAAATGATATTTTCCCCAACATTACATTATCAGATATAGTATATAAACACCTAACAGCTTATGCATATTTAATAATGTAATTATCCAACATACTGGCATTTTTACTAGTAGTATAGTTTTTTGGTTATCGACCTTTAAAATTAATGAATTTTGTGTGCATAATATTTAACCATGATATTTTATTTTCTCATTTAAAAAGTTTTTCTTATTGTGCTGATCAGGAATCACCAATAGTGGTAAAATAATGACAATTTTGGCTGGCATTTTTTTCTTGTTCCTGAGTTTAATGGAAATGCCTCCAAACTGAATCATGAAGTATGTAATTTTTGTCACATCCAAGAAGTATGTTTTAATTTTAAGAGAGATTTCCTTCCCCTAAAATGAATAGGGTGTTGATTTAATCAAATTCTTTTTCTGCTTCTGTTCAGGTAATAATATAGTTTTCCTTTCTGTAGCTTGTTGAGGTATAGCATTTTAATAGATTTATCAATATTAAACATTCTGGGTATTCCTGGGCTATTCTTTATATAGTCATGTTGCTTATTTATTTGAATATATTATGTATTCAGTTTTGCAAATCATTAGATTTGTATTTATAATTGATTTATGGGTTTCTTTTATTTTGTACTCCATTCTCAGCTGTTTAGAAGGTAAACATTTATTTCTCAAGAGATCTGAAAGCACTCCCTTGGAAAATTATCTATGTCCATGATTTTGTTTGGACTTAGTTCTTCAGCCACATTTAAAAAAATTTTCTCTGTCTGTGGAGCTATCCAAAAATTTTACAGTTTAGTTTTGGTTCAGTTTTGATACTTTATGTTTGTTTTCTAAAGGTTTCCCATATCTTTAAGATTTCTAAATTTATATATGTGAACTTTTGAGAAATATAATTGTTACACATTTCTCTGCCTCTTCCTTTATCCTTTTCTATTTCTAATATTATGCATGGGTGCTTCCCTTCTTTTTTTTAGTCCACATTTTATATTTCTATTTCCTATAGAAATTTGCAAACAGAATGGTTGGCAGCACCCTCATCCCACTCTGACTAGCTTTTAGCTTGATGTGATGCATTATAGTTCACCTGTTCCTAGGTAGGGAGATTGAAAGATCATTTTCCCGTTTTAACAAAAGTAATTCCCCTCTTGCAAAACAAAGACTCTTGCAAAATAAACCTAGACTGAGGATGACTCTAACCATGCAAACACAAGAGCAGGAAAAAAACAAACAAACAAAAAAAACCAAAACCCGAAACCAAACAAAAGCAAGAAACAGAAGCACGCACTTCTGCTGCCGGCATCAGTCTTCATCAGTCTCAGCAAGAGTAACGGCAATGACGATGGAAAGACAAGTCACCGGAAGTGTGCGCAGGTCCAGACACACCTGGCAGTGCCGTCGCCAGGTAGTGCGAAGTCCTCACGTCAGCGAAGTCTTGAGAGCTACCCGTTTATAACCTGAAGACAGGTGTTGGTAATTTTTTCAGCCATGTTTAAGTCATGTAATATTTATTCAAATGTATTAAAATATATAACTTTATTGAGGTTCCTTTACTTGCAATAAACAACAACGAGGAACACATCATAGGGGATATTCTTGTTCTTCCTTTTGTGATAAAAGTCACTGACATTTTATCCAGAAAACCTCACCATAACGAACTAAAAGAGCATTCTTTTGTCAGCAAAAAGTATTTGAAGACAAGTAAAAACCACTAAAGAATCAGATTGAATATGGAACTATGGTTACTGTGGTGGATTAACTAATGGTCAACCTGTAAGACCCAGCTGAACTGAGTCAGCGCGGTGCTGGGTGTGGAAGGCCCACCTGAGGATCGCTGCCAACAGCATAAAAGGAGAACTGGAGGGGAAGAGGGTGCTGTTGATTCTCCTAGAGAAGCGTGTCATGCTACTGTTCCTCATATGAACTCGGCTGTTCTCATCAGCAGAGGAGCTCAGGTCCTCACTGTCACTGAGGGTGGCTGAGGTTCTCTTTGGGGGAGCTCTGGTCCTTACCTTGAGCCCTTGCTTCCTGGCTCCTGTGCAGATCCCTCAGGCTGCTGGCACAGATCTGGCATCCTGCTGCTGCACACTTTCTAGCTTCTACTGGCCTTTGGGCCTTCCCAGTGCAGATCCTTGATATAGTTTTGTGTGAGACATTGCTGTGGGCTCTAGGCCTCCAGCTGGACTCACGCAGGACACTGCTGCGGGATCCCGGCCCTCAGCTGGATTCTCTGGGTCTCTGGTGGGTGGACAGATCTCCTTCATGTTTTTGCATTTGACTCTTTGGCTGAATATTATAAAATAATCCTATCAATTATGTGTCCTGTATTAAATCTATTCCCTTATAAACCCTGACTACAACAGTTATACTGTGTATAGTTGGGTATTTGTACAAATGCTTCTAGGATGTTTCAATTTAGAGTTTTTACTAGATGATCTTTCAGTAATTTCATGTACAGTGTGTGTGTGTGTCTGTGTTTAGCCATTTTGACATAATGTACTAGAGAAGATAGTTTTTGAACAATACATTGCTTCTTTAATAACAGTTCTGTTATTATTCTGTCTTTAATGACAATTTTCAAAACCCCACAGTTTTATGGAAGAGGAGGGCTCAGGACTGCACTCTGGTGTGACAGCTGAACAGTTGTGTCTTCTGTAACCGAGCAGGTCCCAGGTGTGACATCTACCCCTTGGCTCCTGTTATGGTTGACACATTGTGTCAACTTGAGCAGTTTAGAAGTTTAACTGAGAGACTTAGTAGGAAGCCTGGGTTCTTACTCTGTAAATATTCTCATCCTGTGCAAAGGAGGGCAAGGAGATTTTGTGAGTGTTACACCCACCCTGAAGGGGGGGTGGTGGCCGGTGTACAATTTAAGGGTAGAGAAGGGGCTTGCATTTTGCCCTCTTTTGCTCTGGCTGCTGCCTTGAAGTGTTGCCCGAGTGCCATGCCACCCTGCTTTGGAGCCAGCTGATTATGGACTGAAACCACCAAGAACTGTAAGCTAAATAAACCTTTTCTTCCCCTAATTTTGGGTGTCAGGTGTCTGTCTCAGCAACAAGAGAAAATTAGCCAAGACAGCTCCATCGCCATAAGGAAGTATACCAACCACGCTGTGGCCAGAAGGGCACTGAAGTAGTTTTTACCACGTGGTGGATTCTTTCTAAGACACTGCAGAGGACAGCGCGGGTGGTACTGTTTGTACCCCACAGGGGAGGGTTGGCTAGCCCGTAGGAAACTCTTCAAATATTCCTCAAAATTAAAGATAAGGAAAGCAGTATTTGTCTCGTACAGACACATGAGTAATCTACACTGGAAGACTGTTTTTCTTTGAAGAAAACATTTTTGAAGAAACAAACACATTTAATCTGCGCCTTCAAGGTAAAGGTAACGTTTAACAACAAGCGAGAATCTGGTTTTTGACAGAAACTTGTGCTAAGGGAAAGAGCATTTCGAAAACAGAAGTCTGGAATGTTTCATTCTCACACGATTTTGCTA
>RJWT010030963.1:0-14504 GCA_004365215.1 Cuniculus paca | reverse complement strand
TGAAGAAACACGAGCTTTCTTAGCTAAGAGGTTCATAAAACCTATTCATTATGTAATATTGTGTATCTCAAGGCAAGCATTTTTAATATTCTGTTTTATACAGTATGTAGTAGGTTAATTTGTTTCCATTATTCCTTTTCATAATTCACCTTCGTTTAAAAAGAACATGCTTTAATGTTCCATAATTTCAGATCTCAGCAGTGTTTAGAAAAATGTTAGCTTGTTTGTTCAATTTTTAGAGTTATTTTGTGTCTAGTATTATAAAATTTTCTGGCAGCTACAAGATATCTGGCAATGACATCGACCTTTTTTTTCATGAAATATAGATCCACAGAAGCTCACGACATACAACATTTATAGACATCATGTAGTAGTACATTTTCTCAGTTGAATATAAGATAAAGCTTCTGTTTTTCTTTGAGTAGCTTGTTGTATATAGGAAAAAGGAGACACATAAGTGCTGTTGTTAAAGCAGTTTGATTACATAATGCGTAACATTTAAAACATTTGTGTAGGGCAGAGTCAAAGAGTAGTCTTAATCATTAGCTGATGTACTTCCAAAAATCAGTTGGTAGTTCAAAAGCTGGTATTAATTAAGAGTGGCTTGTATAAAAGATGTTATCGAATATGCAATATCTGCAATTTACTTATGTTTTGTTATGTATAGAAAACAGTTTTTCAAATCTAATCATATTTACTGGTTCTCTTTACTTTGCCTGATGTATTAGATAGCATTTTTATTTTCCTTTAAATCCAATAAGCTTCATCTGAATGTAAACTTTTATTATTTTTTATTGTCAACATGGAAATTTCTTTTAATTCAAAATAATATGGTTTAAAATAATGTAATAATTGCCATCATTGGCTCTAAACCAGCCTTAAGATGTCATTCTTCTAAATCAAAAAATATGCAGTAAGAATTTACAAGGAAGCAAAAACTATAGAAACGAGTCAGTAGGAACAGGCTCTCTTGCTTTATCACTTCCCTGTCACATAAATCAGTGACCTCAGAAATGCAAGAATACCACCACTTGGTTAAGAGCACCAGCTTCCCAAAGAATGTGTGCAGTTACTCACTGTACTTGCTTTCTCTAATTCCTCATCAGAACAACTCTGTTTGGTTTGGTTTGGTTTTTGAGGTAAAAATAACATAAGAGTCCTTGTCAGAAACAAAACTTCTCAGAGTAACATTTTTGAGGAATGCTCTTAGCGTATAATATGTATGCTAATTATTGGTTAAAATGCAGATTCTGATTCAGAGGGGCCAAGATAGAGCCTGATACTCTCATTTCTAAAACTCGTCCACTTAATGCCAGAACTGATGCTGGTGGTTCTTAAACCATAGTTTGAGCAGCAGTCATCTACAGCATGGTTCTTGGTGTGAGGACATAGAAAGATGCTTATTATAGTCTTGCCAGGAATTTTTATTTACCTTTAAATTCATATTCCTGTTTCTGCTTCAAAATCCAGATTCCTTACCTGGGCCAATAGGCCTTTCTAATCCAGTCTTTGTCCAGTGCTCTTGCCTTTTGTTGATTGCATATGCTACTTTAAGGCCTCTGCACTTACATTTCCTTTTAGACTATATCTCTCCTGCCTTCTCCCTTATTTGGCTTCCTGTTACCTATTTAAGTTCTCAGACTGACATTCTCTCAAACAAACCTTACTGGGCTATCCTATATATTAAATACCTCTGCCAAGTTAGTACTATCAAATCACTCCATATCCTTTCTACTGTAGTGCTGTCAGCTTATAAAATTATCCTGTGTGTTGATTTAATTGCTATCTATCTATAAAATTCTATTACAGTGAAAAGCTCCTTAATAGCAAGAATCTTGTCTGTCTTGTTCACTATATTGTTTGTGTTTAGAATAGTGCCTGAGACATAGTAGATAATGCCGCAAGTTCTTTTGCTAAATGAATGATCAATGAAAAAGCAAGCAAGCCCATTAGATCCTAATAGTGATTCTTAAACTGAGCTTGGTACCATGATGATAATTACTGACAGAGTGAACCCCTCTGATTGATGGCAGTATGATCTGTGCTGTCTTTCAGATCATTTGCTAACCTTCCTCCCCACCTCACAACCAAAATATTGAGCAGCACAGCCCTGAACTTTAGTAATGATACCCTCTATAGCTGCAGAATTTTGCATATATTTTTAATCTAACATTATTTGGTCTTCCCTTAGTGCATAAAAGCTTCCTTGCTGGTTTAGTCTCATAGAAGTACCCATGGCCATATAAGAAATGTTTATTTTAAGTAAATGCTTGAGTAGAAGTATGGTATATAGTAATTACTCAAGTTAATAGTAGGATTCATTAAATAGCTAGTAATTTCAAAGTTGAAATTTTGCCAAGATGTTCAGGATGACATTTTTACGGTTTTAGGTAGTGAAAACAAGTTCTTTTGTGATCATAGATAATTACAATGTTGAGGTTAACTTATTAGCAGTGTTAGTCTAGATATTACTGTTAGTAAGATGGAGTTTTTTGTCTTTTGTTTTTTAGCGTTTTCCTATAGTACTGGTTTAGTTCCAACTCAGCAAGCAAATAGATCACAGCCTGCTACCTCCATGGCTGTATTTTCCCTAAAGGTATTTTGTGATTACTTACTAGTCTGACTCTGCTTGAGTTATAAAATCTGACAAAAATCAGAATTTAGAATCTGCTCCAGGCTAGCCATTTTTTCATGTGGTATATCTAACTACTTCTGAAACATCCTTCTTGATAGCATATTCCAATCAGGGTATGAAAATTCTTTGAATAAAGTCACTATGGTGGCTTTATTTTCCCTAAGGCAAAGCCTTCATTCAAGTTTCACTATTAGATTTTACTCTTTTGCCTATCACATTCCCCTTCATTAGTTCCGGATGTAATCATGAGAATCCATAAAATGAACTGAAGTTTGCCCCTCTGATCCGTGCTTCCTTGTCTTACTCCTGTGTTCCAGGGCCTCATGTTGAGGTACTGGCACAGTACCCCAGTGGAGGGGAATACCAAAAGGAAACAAACTGGAACACAAAGCAAGCACTACAGGAAAAGTGAAAAGGCAGAAAATCATTGAAGGGAAACTGGGACTGTACTGATACAAGGGGAGAATGGAGGAGATAACGTGGAAACGGAAACTTGGAGAAGCAAGGGCATAAATACTAAACATAGCTAAAAAGAGAAGTGGCTAAATTAATACTTCAGAAAACTGTTTTAGAACACTGTTTTCCAAAGAGGTGACTTGTATTCTCTCCTTGGAAACAACTTTGAAGAAGAAATAAGAACAATGTGGAATTCAGGGGCACACAAGTGCCACTTCTAAGTGTTCAGACTGTTTTCCAGATTAGTGTGAAGCACTACTGCAGCCTGATTGACGTCACTTGTTTGCTTAGCACTTTTTTCTTCCCAATAAAGGAAAGGTTAACCTCAGCTTGGCATCTTTTGATTTATTGCACATTGTGAGTCAGCCACAGCTTTATCGATGAGACTTTTAACATAGCGCCTTCGTTAATGTTGAAGAAATGAAAGAAAAAGTATGCATATATCTTGAGCATTGCTGTTGTGTGGATCTTAAATGCCCCTCAATGACCCATGTGTTAGAGGCTTTGAGAAGTGGAAAACACTTCTAGTATATGTGCTGCTGAAGTGAGAACTGGAAGACACTTTTTACAGGTAGCGCCCAGTGAGAGAGGTCTTCAGGTCACCCAGGGTGAACCCTCAGTGGGGATCAGATGTCCCATCCCCTTTCTTTGTCTCTGCTCCTTGGTGAGGAGGTGGGTGATTTTGCTTCACTGTGTGCTCTCACCACAGTGTGCTGTGTCACTGTAGGCCCAAAGCAATGGTGCCAGTGAATCACTAAAACCTCCTCAGCTGGGAGCCAAAACAAACTTTCTTTTTTATGAGTTGATTATCTCAAGTATTGCTTACAATGATAGAACTCTGACTTAAACAAATATGTAGATTTTGATCTTTTAGTTGGAAGATTGAAAAGGAGATTCTCTGCATTTTGGGAACTTTATAACTACTTTAGGTTGTCTAATTCTATTATTATTAATCTACCTAAATTTACCTCAGATCTTATGAATTTAGGGAGTGAAGTTCAAAAAGATAGCTAGATTTAGTCCCTTGGGGGTTACCCAAGACAATTAGCGCACGCGTGCGCACACACACAATAAACCAAAGGACCAAGGGTCATTGTTGAAATAGTTGCCCACGGTTGTAATGATCAGAATGGATTGGAAGTTGAGATTGTGATAAAGATAATGAGTAAATTCATAAGGAAATAAAAGTTGTATCAACTGAACCTTGAGATTTTAGAAGTAGAGAGTTGACTGTGTGTGTGTTGGTGAGCAAACCCAGATCTTCCTACATACTAGGCAAATACTGTATCCTTGAGCTCCATACCCAGTGCACCTGGAGGAATTTGAGCGACTGAATCTGAGAGGTTACTGTAGTAGATGAGTTTTTCAGTATCCCAATTTGTTTATCTTTCGTTTGTTCGGTTTTTTTACCTATAAAATAAAGAGTAAAGTTTCTTGGTCTCTTCTGTATCTAAAATTCTGATTCTGTAAACAAAGGAGTTTGAGATTGGTTGAAGCAGTTGAAGAGTCATGCCTTGTTCTTCTTCAGCAAATTTTAGCTGTATCCAACTCAAAATACAAACCTTTTTTCTTATTTTATTAATTTTTGAACTATGCTTCTTGAAATGCTCAGTTCCAGTGTGATTCAGGCATCAGTGAGGACTGGGAGTTTAAGAAAAGGAGACTGAGTTGGCAGGGTTCACCCTGCTTCTGCTCCCCCTTTCTGTTTTATGTATTGCAGTAGCTTATAAAATTACCAAAAATTTGCTGCATTTTAGTTTATTTTTACTGAGAGTATGATGTTAACTCAAGAACTCCTGTAGACCTCAGGCCTCCTTTATGAGACTACAAAAACAAGCCTCAGAAGCTCGTTTAATGAAATCAAGAGCTAGCTCCTGGGCCTGCCTGTGCCTTACTCTTCAGTATGGACCATCACCTGGAGATTTGTTAGAAGCACAGAATCCCAACCTCTGCTCCTGCACCAGAATTTACTGCATCAGAGTCCGCATTTTAACAAGAGTCCCTACAGAATCATAGGCACATTTGTGTTTGAGAAGCCTGGCAGCAGTCCGGGTATTAGACAGCTCCCTACACTCTTCACCTCGTATTGACCATCCTTAGGAACATTGGAGGAAAAAGGAAGTTTAAAGTTTATCCCCGACTGTTAACTTCTACTAGCCTTTCGCCATACAGTACTCCATCCTGGCTTATACTGTGATCCTGTCTAACATTTGGCTTGCATAACAGCATTTTCTCAGACTTCAATCTAGCATCTCCTTTTGTTTCCCTCCCACACCATCATGTCCATGTTAAACCTCTGCTTCTGAAAAATATAGCTGAGTTGCTACGTATGTCTTGTGCTGTCTTTAACCATCACCTCCAATTCCTTATTCTCTTTGCTTCATATGTCCCTCTCATTTTGACTGAAATAGTGGAACTGATTTTCATAGAACCAACATTTTTTATGACATAGTTTACCATTAAGTGGTAGTTACAAGGAACATTTTCATGTTCAGTGTGTAATTGTTTTTAAGGATGCAGTTTGGGATTATCTAATTTATTATTTTCTGTTTCTTTTCATTTGCCATTTGATACTTTAATTCGAGTTTGTACCTTATGTGAAACATGAACAGGAAATAGCACAAGAACAACAAATCACACATTTACATGGCTCTGTTTCAGTGGAGAAAAATTGAAAATATCTGCTAAAATGAAATTACGTATTTTTTAATGCAACCCAAATTTATCTACATTTGATTTTCAAACGTTATTTCCGGGATACGTATGTGTATGGAGAGGATATTAAAGTAAGGCTTATTCAATTTCCATTCTGAAAGGTCCATTATTTTCTTTAGTATATGAGTTACTAATACTTCCTGTAAAAAATAAACTCTCCCAGAATCTTCCAGCTTTCTGTAGTTCACATTCTCTCACATACAGCTGCATTTTCAATTTCCTTTCCCAACCCTACCGATAGAAAGCAGCCTCATTCATCGCTATTAACTTAATGACACTAATCCAGTATGAAGTACTCTGGAATAGCTCCATGTGATTAACTCTATTCTAAAATGTAAATGAAAGGTTGATGAATTGTCAGAAGTGTGCTGTTGACATACGGCTTTTACAGGCTGACGTCAGTTTGCACATGCCTTCAGTGCTGTACAGCGGAGCGGTGGGCCTCACCACCTGAGCTCCCTGCACTGTGTCTGGTCTCCAGAAAAGATTCTCAACTACTTGTTATTTATCATGAAGAGATTTGCTTACAAAAATCTATACTGTTTTCCTTTAAGAAATTATAGATCGTTGCTTTAAACCTGGTGGTAGTTTTATCAAACTCTATACTAAACAGTTCTTTAAAAGTAGTATTTATAGTTAGTGAATTTTTTATTTTCACCTTTCGTATACTTTCAATTTCCAGTAAATATATAGAAATTTTTTAATATTTTATTTGACTCATGTCACATCTCCAATATTATCAATCATTCTTACCTTTTTAAACCTTCCGATTATCATCTTCTCTTTTACTCATTTTGGTTTAATTTTTTATTTGTTGAATCACAATGAAAATGACTTTTTAAAGTAAGCATCTGAGAACATTTACTATATGCAGACCGTCTATATGTTGTAATTTTACTTGTTTTAGTATGTGAGTTGGTAGACCCTTCTCTATACTCCTACCACTCTATGTAAGTATACAAGATTACAAATAGTTACATTTTACAGTTTTATTTTTAGAATCATCTCTTTTTTTGGGTGTGGCTATAGTAGCTTTATGATGAATTAGTAATTACACATTACATTATACTTTGCTTAATCTAAAAATGTTTTTCTAGCTCTATAATTGTCAAAATGGTGTGTCTGGCTTTAAATTCCTAAATTGATGGTCTTTTGCTATCATCAAATTTCATTTCTTTAAAATGTACTAAACTAACCAATATGTTCCCCCTTTTTAGGTGCGCTTTGTAAAGAATATAACTTCCTGGAAAGAGATGAAACCAGGGTTTTATCATGGACACATTTCTTACTTGGATTTTGCAAAGTAAGTTATGCCTAAAGTGACACACTAAAGAATGCCTTGTACTTCAGCAACCTAAAAGAAATAAATGTGTTAAATTTTTATGATTTTGATTTTCCAAAATAAGAATGTACAGCACTGAATTGTCTTTACTGCTTTTAGATGCGTAATTTAAATATCCATCTAGTGTCTTACTGCCCTCTAGTGTTCATAAATTGGCAGTTTTCATGTTAATTATACTACAGAAATTCAAGTTAAGTTAGATTTAAGTAACGTTATTTAAAGCTATCATCATTATTATGTATATATTTCTTACACAACCAGAATGATGCTGTTCCAGGAGAGCTCAAGTTTCAACCTGATTGATCAGATTGCGGCTGTACCACCTCACTAGAAAGTGAAGAAACTCTCACAGTTATTGGTGTCCCAGTATGTAAAAATGAATAGTTTAAACATGAGTCTTGTGAATCTATTTGAATTTTTTTTGTAGTACACATAATGTCGTTTTGGTAAAGCCTCAAATCCTGTTTCCCTTAATTATTCTGCATTAACTTTAGAAACACCACAATTTTTCATTGTTTAAACTTTAAACATTATTCAGTCTTTAATCATGATTTAAAGGAATACATCCTCATTTATTTGCCAACTTTAAAAGATAGTGTGTAAAATGTAAATATGAAACACTTCATGAATTTGCGTGTCATCCTTGCGCAGGGGCCTTGCTAATCTTCTGTATCGTTCCAATTTTAGTATATGTGCTACTGAAGTGAGCACTATAGTGTGTAAAATTTAAAATGAAAGTGATACTTCACTTTCAGTTTATCTCATTAAATTTGAAAAGTAGACTGAAATACCACGGATCGAGATAGATAATAAATCTTTTAACTTTTTGGGGAATCATAAAATTAAAAAGGAATCACCCACGTTACATATATAAAATGATATATTCTCATTTCTTTTTTCTCCCATAGTACTGTCTTTCAATAAAGTGGTAGTTTCAAAGTTAGTTGTACATTTTTCTATAAATAATTCATACTGCAATATTGAAAACATTTTATGGGTAGCTTTAAAATAAACTAATTATTTTTTCTTTGCAGAGGCATTGAACCAATTTCATAAACTTCATTCATATGCATATTTTCCCTCAGGGCTGCATTATCCTTGAATTGAATGTTTGTTACCCTTTCACCTAAATGATTTATTTTTCCACACAACTCAGTTTCTAATACTTCAGGTTTTCATTATTAAAATTATATATTGAGTGCTTTTGCTTTAGGCAAAGTCTTAGAACAAAGCTCTGGTATACGCTTAGGTTCTTATACTTAAAAAGTATAAAGCTTTTTGAAAGAAATAATCTTACATATTAAATATTGACGTGAATGTTTAGGGGTTTGAATATTTTCATAGTACTCTTGTTACTGAAACTAAAAATTATTGTAAAAAGCTTCAATAGACTTCTAGGCAATTTTGAACCAATACCTAAACAAAATCAACTAGAGAAAGTATATTTAATATAGTTAAATATATAGTCGAGAACTAGTAGAGATGTAACTAGTATCCTTTTAATTATGTTTTTGTTTGGTAGCCCTATAACCCATAACTAAAGGAGAAAGAAACATCACCTTAGTAATTTTTAAAATAATTTTTTAGATTATCTGCCATTATCTTAACCAGTGTATTGTTTATAGAGTTTATTAAAATACTTGCCATTAGGAGAAAATGGTGAATTTGGTGAAAGAAATTTTAATTGCATAATATTTCAGTTACCTTCACTGGAGACATTAAAATGAGTGTAAACCCTAGAAAACTTAGGAAATAAGATCGAGAAACAGAAAATGAAAAGTCCTTTCTAGTTTAATATTTATGATCTTAACTCTGTCCAAGGTACATTCTGATGATATATGTATTTTTTTTCTTGCAGAACTTTGGGATAATGACCAAAAACATCTTTTTTTTTTTTTTTTTACATTTTTAAATTTTCTTCCATCTTGCTACTTTTTGTCTTAATTATATAGACATGATAAATTCATATCATAAATTTAGAAATTTTATCATTTAAAACTATATAGGTCGGACATTTTCAGAATGTTCTAATGTATAGAAAATACAGAGTTAAGGTATAAATCTTGACCTTACTGAGTTCACTGAAACTTGTTTTTCCCCTGGACTTACCTATTCATAGTTTCATTATAAACAGTGAAAATCCTACATTACCTTCCCTTTTTAAATTCATGCTATTCATTAACCAGTATGAAAAATAGATTAAAAGGGAGAGAGACTGAATGTAAGGAAACCAAATAGATTGTTACAGTAATCCAAGCAAGTAGACTGGGAAGAAGGCAGTAGTAAAGACAGAATGATGAAGACAGGGCACATCATTGAGAAAGCTTACAAAAGGAAAATTAGACTTGGTAACTTTACTAAAAGAAAAATGAAAGGATAGAGTCAAGAGAACCTTTGCAGATGGGGAGCGGGGAGGATATTAAGACAAGGAGCCAGCTGGGCAATTCCACGGTCTACAAAGTTTGGGAAAGTAAAAATCATCCATGTTCTGTCAGCTCTTTATCATTCTGTAAATAATGCTGAAGACTTAAATGTTTTTCACTTCTCTTGTCTTTAAAATCAGTAAAAGTAGAAGGTGTCAATAATGTTTACCCAGTTTGGTGAGCCAGAAATGACACAACATTACTTATATTTAATGCATATTTGAATTTCTTTGTACCAACAAATTGGTTATGGAAACTAATAAATCACCTATTAATAAGCCCATTTTTAAATGATAAATATTCATGTTTGTATGCATATGATAGTTTGAAGAGAGTATTGTATACTTGAGTTTGAACCCTAATGAAGGAGGAAATTGAAATGTTTTGTATAATTCTTGCCAATAAAGATTAAAATTTTCATTTTCCCTGTCCTTCATAATTTTTAAAAATTTATTAATAAACAGTAACTGTACATATATATGCATGGGGTACACTGTGATACTTCAATGCACATATAAACTGTGCAGTGACCAGATTAATATAATTGATGTATCTGTCATCTCATACATTTATCATTTCTTTAGGTTTGGAACACTCAAAATCCTATTAGGTATTTTGAAATATTCAATTAATTGTTATCAACCATAGTTACCCTTCTGTGCTGTGGGACATTAGAAATTATTTCTCCTCTCCAACTGCACTTCTGTACTTAACCAGCCTCTTTTCATCTCTTCCTGCACACCCTTCCTCGGCTCTGGTACCCACTAGTCTGATCTCTACTTCTGTTAGATCAGCTTTTTAGCTTCCGCTTATAACTGAACACAAGCAGTGTGCTTACTTCCTTTAACATAGTGTCCTCAACTAGGCGCCTGCCTGGCAAGCAGGAGGTTGTGAGTTTGATCCCCAGTACCAAAAAAAACACAATGTCCGCAAGTTCCATCCATATTAATAATGGAATTACAGAATTTCATTAATTTTTATAGCTAAATATATTCTGAATATTCTGTTGCATGTAGTGTGTGTGTGTGTACGTGTGTACACACCATACTTTACCCATTTATCTGTTGATGGATACCTACGTTGATTCCATGTCTTGGCTGTTATGCATAAAGCTGCAATAAACATGCAAGTACGGATGTTTTCTTAGCGCACTGATATGATTTCCCTTCAATGTATGCTCCGTAGTGGGATTGCTGAATCCTACGGTAGCTCTGTTTCTAGGTCTTTGAGGAACCTCCATGGTTTTACTTATTTAAATTTTCATTCCCCCAACAGTGCATGACAGTTCGCCTTTCTCCACACCCTTCCAGCACTTATTTTTTGTCTTTTAATAGCCAATCTAACTTGAATAAGATGATATCTCATTGTGATTTTGATTTGCATTTACCAGGTGATTAGTGAGACCGAGCCTTTTTTTTTTTTATATATATATATACCTGTTGGCCTTTTGTATAACCTGTTTTGAGAAATGTCCATTTGGGTCATTTGCCCATTTTCTAGTAGGATCTTTGTTTTCCTTGCTGTTGACTTGAGTTCCTTATATTTTGGATTTAATCCATTGTCAGATAATAGTTTAAAATACATTCTTTCATTCTTTAGGTTGTCTCATCATTGTTGATTGTTTCATTTGCTGTGCAGCTTTTTACTTTGATGTAACCCTGTTTGTCAAGTTTTGCTTTTGTTGCCCATATTTTGGTGACATATCAAAAAATAGTTTTGCTAAGACTAATGTCCTGATGTGTTTCTCCTATGCTTTCTTCTAGTTTCATGATTAGATTATTTGATACATTTTGAATTGATTTTTTTATATGTGGTAAGAGATAGGGGTCTAGTTTCTTTGTTTTGCCCATACATATCCTGTGCCATTTATTGAAGACTTTCCTATCTCCAATGTGTATTTTTGCTGCCATCTGTTCTGTAGATCAGTGTTGCAATTTTTATGGCAGTACCATGCTATTTTGGTTGCCATAGCACTGTAGTATGTTTTAAAAGTTAGATATTGTGATGCCTCCCATTTTGTCCTTCTTATTCAGGATTGCCTTGGTCATTCAAGGTCTTCTATAGTTCTGTGCAAATTCTAGGAGACTTTTTTTTCAGCCTGTGAAGAATGTCATTGATGTTTGATGCAAATTACATGGAATTTGTAGATCACTGTGGGTAATATGGGCATTTTAACAATGTTAATTTCCCTAATCCATGAATATAGGATGTCTTCATTTTGTATGCATGTGTGTGTATATAGGTTCTCTTCAATTTTTTTCATTAGTACTTTATAATTTTTTTGTAGAGATCATTCATTTCCTTGGTTAAATTTATTCCTGTATTTTTTGTAGCTTTTATGAATGGGACTTTCTTAGCAATTTCATTATTAATATATTTTAAAAGCTGCCGATTTTCATGCGTGGATTTTTGTTTCCTTCAACCTTACTGAATTTATCAGTTCTAACAGATTTTTGAGAATCTTTAAGTTTTTCTGTATATAGGACCTTGTTATCTGAAAAAGGATAATTTCAGCTCCTCCTTTTCAATTTGGATACCCTTCATTTCTTTCTCTTACCTTATTGTTTTGGCTAAAATTTCCAATACTAAACTATATTGAGCAAGTGGTAAAAGATTACATCTTCATTCATGATTTTAGAGAAAACAATTTCAATTTTTCCTGTTCAGTGGAGTTGCTGTTTTGTCATATACAGCCTTTATTGTGTTGACTTGTATTCCTTCAGTATTCCCCTTTGTTAAAGGCTTTTATCATGAAGAGATACTGAATTTTATCGAATATTTTTTTCTGTGCTATTGAGATGATCAGGTGATTTTTATTCTCCATTCTATTTATGTGGCGTTGTTATGTTTATTGATTTATGTATGTTGAATCATTTTGCTTGCTAGAATTAAACCAACTTGATCACAGCATGTGATCTTTTTGTTGAATTCATTTGCAAGTATTTTGCTGTGAAATTTTACATTTGTATTCATTAGGGATACTTGTGGATAGTTCTCTTTTTTGTATGTCTTTGTCTATCTTTGGTAGCAGGATAATGCATGCCTTATAAAATGAATTTAGAAGCCACCCTCTCCCTTTCAATTCTTTATAGTAGTTTGAGAAAAATTAGTGTTGGTTCTTTTTGAAAGATTTAGTAAACTTTAGCAATGAAATCATCTAGATTTGGACTTTTCTTTACTGGGAGACTTTTTATTATTGGTTCAGTTTCATTATTTGTTGTTGTTCTTTTAAATTTTCTATATTCTCATGTATGAGTTTTGGTAGGTTATATATGTCCAGAATATTATTCATTTATTCTAGGTTTCCCAATTTGTTGGCATATGATTATTCAAGATGAACTTTTGAATGTCTGTGGTATCAGTTGTAATGTTTCCTTTTTACATCTCTAATTTTACCTGCCTGGATCTCTTTTTCCCCTTTAGATAAATTAAATTTGTCAATTTTATGTATTTGAAAAACTATTGGGTTTTGTTTTGTTTTGTTTTTGGTCTTCATTTTGTTTCTGTTCATTTCTTCTACTAATTCTGGGTTTTGTTTATTCTTGCTTTGCTGGTTTATTGAATTGTATCATTAGGTTATTTGAAATCTTACTTTTTTATTCCTTTATTTTATTGATATGGACAGTCCTCTGAACTCTCAGCGCTTAGTCTTTTGAGTATCTTTTTTGCTAGTAAATTTTGTACTTTCCAGTGTTTTCATGATGATAGTTATCCTTTCACTTCTAGTACAGGTCTGCTTTAGGCATTTCTTACCTGGTGGTAATGAATTCCCTGTTTTGTTTTGCTTTGTTTTGTTTTTGCCTTGGAAGAACTTTTATTTCTCTTTCATTTCTGATCAATAGCTTTTCTGGACATAGTATTCACAGTTGGCAGTCTGTTTATTTTTTCTTTTGGAGCATTGAATATTTCATCCTGTTCTCGCCTGGTCTGAAAAGTCTACTGTTAGTGCAGTGTTGATTTCCTTGTGTGTAACTTGACACTGTCCTCTTGCTGTTTTTAGAATTTAATCTCTGTCTTATACTTCTGACAGTTTTACTATTATATGCCTCAGAATAGATCATTGTTGATTGAATCTATTAGGCATCCTTTGAGCTTTCCATCCCTGGATGTGAATATCTTTCCCAAGAATTGCAGTTTTCAGCAGTAGTTTCATTGAATAAGGGTATCTGTGCCTTACCCACCTCCACCCCCTTTCTGGAACATCCAAAATAGAGAAATTTGCTCATTTAATGGAGTCCCAGAAGTCTCAAAAGGTTTTCTTCATTCTTTTATTATTTAGTTAGTTAGTTGGTTGGTTTTTGGTCTTACTGAGTTATTTTGAAAGACTTGTCTTTAAGTCAGAAATTATTGTGTTTGATCTAGTCTGTAGTTGAGGCACTCTTTTTTTTTTTTTACTTAGCTTATCTTCAAGCTTTCATTTTTGTTGTTTTTAATGATCTCTGTCTCTTTTCTAAGTTTATCATCTTATCTTGAATTGTTTTCCTGATTTCATCGAATTATCTGTTTATATTCTTTTTTGTTTCATTGTGTTTCCTTAACAATTAGCCAGGCATTGTGGCACATGCCTGTAATCCCAGCACTCAGGAACCTGATGCAGGAGGATTGCTGTGAGTTCAAGGCCAGCCTGGGCTACATAGTGAGTTCAAGCCCAGCCTGGACTACATAGTGAGACTCTCAAAAAAAAAAAAATCACTATTATGAATTCTTCAGACAGTTTATCAGTTTCCTTTTCTTTGGGGTTTGTTGCTAAATACTTTGGTTCTTGTGTCCCTGTGTTAGTATTATGCAGTTCTGATACAGGGGAATGAAACTCCCAACTCACTATGTCTGGTATGAGTTCGTGTTCTCTAAAATCGAAGAATGAATTTTAGGAACAACGGAGGTTAAGAGCAGAATATATTTATTGGGGGAAAGAAAGAAAGCTTCTGTCAGA
>RJWT010030962.1:0-14512 GCA_004365215.1 Cuniculus paca | reverse complement strand
CTTCAAAACATAACAACAGGAGATTAACTATGGTTACCCCAATGTCTCTTGCTTTCCTCACAATGGTTGTTCATACATTTACAGACAATAAACTCAAACAAAACAAAGCAATACACAACCAGATAAAAACAAAAGAGCACTACAGGCAATCACCTTGGCCAACAAGAAACCAGCAATGGCTACCGTAGTGTCCCATTTTTCAAAAGAGCTGCTCCTATTATTGATAGAGCCCTGTTTTCCCATCTCTGAAGCAAAGGTTTTCAAGAGATTAATTCTGCATTAGCTGAAGTTCTATGAACTTCAATCCATATTGGCTAATGTGAGCCAGTTGTGGAGGGGGAGAATGAGGAGAAAGATAAAGGTGAGGAAGAGGAGGAAGGGGGTGATGAGGAAGATGAAAAATCTACTGGCAAAGTGTTAAGGCAGCTCAAGAACAGACAGAAGGCTGGAGGCCGGAGATACAGGAGTGGAAACAGCATACATCAGTACAGGAATCAACACAGCACTGAGTCTGATTGAAAAGACTAATAAGCCATCTCATTTACTGGCTACCACAGAAGTCAATGAAGCCCTAAAGTTTTATTCTATTGTTCCGTCAACCTTTAAGATTTAAAGTCACACTGAAAGTCCTCTTGGCTTTGTACCGGTCTACCACCAGTGAGGACAGGGCACTAGGTTTACAACCCCATCACTGCTGGACTCCATGGGAGTCGGCACCCAAAGCAAAGCTGAGTCCTGTTAGGAAAGTATAGGTTTCTTTTAAACCCACTGCTTCCCCAAACATCCCTTTCAAGTGACTGTATCCACTAAATAAGATATGTGTAAATTTCAAGTTGCACCAAGTTTACTGAGTGCGGTAACACTGGATGTTACAGCAGGAACGTAGTGGTGGCAGCGGCTGCCATTGTTGCTTTTTCACTCTTGTCACTCTCAAAATAGAAATGACAGAGCTCTGTGCAGGAGCCAGACGAGGTTCAAATTTGCATCGCCAAGTCACTGACAGCACATGAATACCACCTCTACCTTAGCAAGCGGCATCTGTCTGTCAGATACATTGTCACACTAAACTGTCCTTTGATTTGACTCCTCCTGTTAGAGGAAGTATGGAGAATGAGCCAGGAGGCAAAACACTCGATAGTTTTTGCAATATTCAGATGAAAGGTGGTATATGTCTGAACCAGGTCAAAGATAACAGGAATGGCAAAAACAAGGCTTATCTAATAAACACTTTGGAGATTGATTTTAAAAGAATCAAAAACACAATAAGCAAAAGGGAAAGGCTAAGGGTGACTTAGAGCTTTCAGGTGAATGTGACACATTGGTTGGAAAAGCCATTTACTATGGAAATACAAGAGCAGTTGGAAGTTTTTAAAAAAAGGATCATGGGCCCAGTGTTGGTCATACTGAACTTCCACTTCCTGAGCACCTTTCCAGAAGAGGCATCATTAGCTAGGTCTAAGACTCTGAAGGCCAGCAATGATTTTGAGAACGAGATTTGACAGTAATCCATGGCAGCATTTAGTTTAACCCTAAGCTTTCTTAATTGCAGAAGAGTTGATTAGTTGAGAAAGAGGTGGTGGGTCCCTAAAGTACTCGGCAAGAGAAGATCACAAAGAAGATGGAAAGGAGGAATTGGGGAGGTATAACTAAAACAAACAGAGAAAAGTCATTAATGTCCAAAACCAAGAGAGAACCATCAGGAGTATAACCTGAAGCCCAGAATGCAAGGAGGACGGGCTGAACAGCCCAGCTGGAGAAACTGCTTTTGTGAAGGGCCCTTGTGGAAGAGCAGAGCATAATATGAACTTTTGTTGAATCAGGTAGCTGCTGGACCTGGCACACACAGTGTAAGAGTAATCATATACGAGATGAGGTTGGAAGGTTGGCAAGGTCAAACATGCAGTCTTGTGGAGGCAGTAAGGAATAAGCAATTTAGACTTAAAGATAAATATGAGGAATCCGAAATTTATACCTAAAGCAGAGGAAAGCTATTGGGACTTTCTAGCAAAAATATGATATGATTAGAATAAAAATTTTTGTTGTATATATTTGAGATATACATGTTGTTTTGATATACATGCATAGTAAAATGATGACTACACTCAAGCAGATTATCCTATACATCACCTTCATCACTAGCTTTTTCATTGTTGTAAGAGCAACTAATATCTACTCTCTGAATGCAAGAAGGAGAATGAAATAGGGAGAAAGAGGTCAAAAGGTACAAAGTTGCAATGATGTATCATGAATAAGTCCAGAGACATAAAATATAGCACAAAGACTACATTAAGTAATATCGTGTTGTATATGAAGAATGAGTTTTGAACAAGTCACAGGGTAGGGAAATTTCATAGAAGATCAAGAGTAGAGGCAACAAAACCAGTTTGGGGACTCTCCAATAAATGTCTAAGTGATAAAAGTGGGTGCTGGTCCAAAGCATAAGCTCTACAATTACTGTCTGGGGTGGAGTCCAACCTCTGACACAGCTGAGAGAGAGACTGACTTCTTGGTTCTTTGGTTCTTGTATCTGAAGACAGGTATGAAAACACTTCTTATCTCTGAAGACATTATTGGGATTAAAGGTGATTGCATGCATAAGGAACCCAAATGGTGTTTGACACATAGTAGACACTCAAAACATCTCCCATCACCATAGCACGATGCAAGAAATCAAAGTTGGAAAGAAAACTGGAAGTGTGGCAGAAAAAAATGGAGAGAAGTGAATGAATTTATAAGACTCCTTTTAGGCAGCAAGAGCCATAGAACTTTAGCATCAGCTAGATTCATACAATTTGTCTTGTTTGTGGAAAAGTAGTAGAAAATGATGTTGAAATATAGCTCATGAAAGTACAGTATTTTGTGAACAGAGTATAATTTTAGATATTGTTACAAATTCAGGTTTTATATAACGAATACAGAAGTGGAAATCCAGATAAGTAAGCAGGCAGTGCAAAGCTTTACATTTCTTAGAACGGACGTGAGAAGCAAATTGTAACTTCATCTACAAATAGGTCCATTATATCTGAAGCATTACCAATTGTTATGCCTGGCTTTTTGGCAAGATTTTTCACAACAACTGCTGAAGACACCAGCAGCAAAACAGAAAAGCTTGCAAAGGCAAGAGCAATATCTCATTCTTGTCTTGACATTGAGATCCAAGAATCCAGGATATTTTATTCAGGAGGATTAAAAAATACATGTGAAAGTAGAAAGCACATAGTGAAGTCCCTAGCTCATAGACATTTCTTTCATTACATTTGATGACAACAATTGCTGGAGGGGGAGGTTTGCAAACATTACAAACAGATAAAAAATGAAGTAGGGGGCTGAGGGCTTCATTAAGTGCTCAAAATATGTCACTTTGTGAAGATAATAGTTCATCATTTGCTATACTTATTTACACACCAACATACTCATTTAATGATAAAAATTATATAGGCTACATGTTTATTTCAAACTTTTTAAAAACTATATAGTCATGTATATCACAAGATAAACAGCCTCCAAAACACACTAAAAAGCAATCCTAAAGTGGCTCATGTTCTTCTCCCTCCCCACCCCGCTGCTGAAGACTAAACCTACGGCCTCACGCATGCTCAGCAAGAATTCTACCACTTGAATTACACCTTGAGTTCTTATGATCCATTCTTATTGAGACTGTATACTATTTGGGCTGAAAGAAAGAAATAGGAAAAAAGAAACAGAGAGAAGGAAGCAAATTCTTCTCAATTTATAGTAGGATTACATCCCAACAAACCTACTGCACCATAGATTGAAAATATTGTGGGTGGAAAATGCGTTTCATATGCCTAACCTGCTGAACATTATAGCAATATAGTACACTGTATAATACTGTACAGTGTCAAGTGCTTACCTCCCCGTGGCTTGCGGCCACTGCTGCTGCCCACCATTGCAAGAAATTACAATCTAGTATGTCATTAGATACACTAGAGGAGGATCAAAATTCAAAGATCAAAATTCAAAACTGGAAGTATGATTTCTACTGAATGCCTGTCACTTTTGTGCCATTGTCAGATCAAAATATCATAAGTCAAACCATGGTAAGTCAGAGACCGTGCATTGTTATGTACCTTGGGAACAAAGAGCTGAGACTCAGTGTGAAGTTAGGAAAAACTATGGGAAAAAACAGTCCTTGGTGACAGCATTATCTGAGGTTGAAACTTTTTCTCTGGACTTTTAAACTGTTGGTTGGTTTGTTTTCCTGTTGTTTATAATATTGTGTGTCCTAATGGATACTATCACCACTTATCAAGTAAAAGCATATCTGGAATCATAGGTGGAAAAGGGTCCCGAGTGACCCTCGACTCCATCTGGCATGCACACTTGGTTTTATAGCCAGTAAATGTAATGACACACAATGGGGTCCAACAAGTCAGGAAGGTCAAATGGAAGTAAAGATGTAGGTTAAAAAAACTTTAAAAATACTCTCACTAAGTTGTCTCAGTGTGTTTTAGAGAATCTGATTGGATAAATACAGTCCACCCTACAAGTAGACTTTAGGGTCCTTTGTAGAAGCTAATTAGTTTCTCATCATGAGGCAGATTCAGATGACTCCACTATTCCCCAGATCTTTCCTAAAAAAAGTTTCCATTACTAAAACGAATGCTGTAAGTAGGTATCCCTCTCTTATTGCAGCTGTACCAAAGGCAATTATGATAAAACAGACTAAAAATGAAGAATTTAGAAATTGGGGAAATAAGTAAAGCTCTTAAGTGGCTATCATTTTTTTAAACCTTCTTTTTAATTAAAAAACCCAAGCGCATAACAGGGGCTGGGAGCAGGAGACCCGGCGACAGCTGTCAGCTGGCAATTTGATATAAGGAAATGTAATCAGGTCAGATTTCCAAAGTCCATTTGGTTTACAACAGGGAATAGGACTTTCAGAGCCCACATGACCAAGTTCAGGAATATGTAATCTTCTGGATGGGAACCAAGGCTTCCAGCCACAGCCACTTTATTCAGTGAGCTTTGACATGGATCTGATTATTTAAAGAGTTTCTTCGGTGGGCCAGAGCAGGCAGTTCATCCTCCAAAGTCAGTGTTCAGCTGCCTGCTACCCCATACCATGTAATTATGCTAGGAAAGGATAGATATGATGCAATGAATTCCAACCGAATGGGATGGGAACAAAAAGAAAAGCACTAAAACACCCAAGATCTTTTCTAAGTCAGCACAGCAACTGGAGGATTTAACATGAAATTCCTATCAATGGGACCATGGCCAACCTAGAAGATAGCATAATTACAGGAGATAAGATTCGGATAAGTGAGAAGCATCACCCCGAAGCTACAGATTTGACAGGAAATAAAGATGATACACATGGTGAAATTTCTGTGTTCAGGATAATATGTCAGGGTTAAAATATATATATATATGTAAGAATTTTTATTCATATATATTTAAATTGACATAAATATTTCATATGAGTGCATAATCAGTAGTTCTAATTAATCCACCAAGGGTGTAGACTGAACCTACTGTGGAACAGGCACTGAGGTAGGTCCAGCAGATCAAACAGAGTTTTTCAAACTCACCGCTGTTGACATTTAGGACCAGAAAGTTCTTTCTTCTTGAACAGCTTGGGATGAACACTGTTACGTGCCTTACAGGACTTCTAGCAAGATCCCTGGTTTCTACCTATTAAATGCCAGTACCAACAGCCCCACCTAACCAAAACTGTCCATGAAAATTGTTCAATTTCCCCCTTGGGTGGAGGCACAAAATCATTCCTGGATGAAAACAACTATGATAGAGTAATAATTAAAACAAAATTGGGCTGGAGATTTAGCTCAGCAGCACAAGCATCTGCCTGGCAAGCGCGAGGTCGTGAGTTCAATCTCTGGTACCAAAAAACAAAAAAATTAAAACAAAATCTTAGCTGTTCAACATGTACACTCTAAGGTTCTACTAGTTTTGTTTACATCCTGGTTTATGCCAAATCTGGCTTTGTAGCCTTGATAAAGGTATTTAATATATGTCTAATTGTGGTATCCTCACCCATAAAACATAGATAACACAAGCAAATAATCTATGGAATAGTTGTAAGGATTAATGAAAAGATCAAATGTAAAATATTTAACAAAGTATTTGGCCTCGATTAGGGATATAATAAATGATGACTGCTATTTCCATAGGGTTCATAACAAATACAAATTTTTCATTGATTTCTCTTACAAGTCACATTTGATATTTGTTCCACATTATCAAAATTCTATTTTATCTCTAATTCATGTACATGATTTTCTCCTTGATACCCTGTGTCTGCAGCCACAAATTAGATGAACCTTGCATCCAACCTCTAGTCTTGATCATTCTTCCCTAAGGTATCCTCTATCTTTTGTCAAAGTTTGTTTTCTGAAAATCATATTCTATCCTTCCGTTCAATGGAGCCTCATCACTCCATCTTCCATTCAGTTTTTCATGATTTGAATTCACTGTGCTTTTCCAGCCACCTGCCCCTTTTAGAGTTACTTAAACACCAACCTCTTCCACAAAGATTTCCCAGATCCTCACAGTTTTTATTTCCCTGCCACATGTCCCCTTGCACTTTCATACATCCACAAATTAACTCATAACAATCTGTCTCTTTCAGCAGCTCTTTTCATCTGTTGGTCTCCTTCATTAGTATGAGGGCTACTAGAAAAATAAGACCAACCTTTCCAACGTTTCATCTGCCTACATGCCCAGTTTGCCAATGTAATTGCCCATTACACATAAGAGAAAATAAATTTGATTACACAAGGAAAAATAGAATCCAGATAATAACTGATCAGCATAGGCACCTGTTGATTAGTCAGTGGTTTTCAATCTATTAGAATCATCAGTTAATTATAATCTCTAAGAGACATCAAGCATCAGTATTTTTTAGTTTCCTAGGTTGCATAAAAACCATAGGTGTATGTAATATCTGGGAACATTTCCTCATGTGAGATACCGAGTTTCATTTGTTGGGCCAAATCCAATTAATGGATAGCAACTGCCAAGAGAATTGCCTCAAGAAAGGTTTTGAGGCCTCCTTGAATCTCAGAAGAGAGCATAATGATTATCTGGAAATGTCTGCCTAGAGACAGTGAGCAGGGAGTGGCAATGATCACCCTGACAATGGTCATCTCTGTGATTGATGCATTAATGAGAAGGAATTGCATGGACCAAATGACGATGTACATATCCATACCCATATACACATACACATGAAGATATAGTATACTGTAGACACTGACAACTACCTTTTTTAGAATGTAAACCACATGTTTAACCCAATGGAAAGCACTGGTGATATTACTGAGCAACACTGAAATGGGTTTGGCCTCAGAATGTGGACAACCTAGGGGAGGGTAGATACTCATAAAATAATGACATAGATAGATGATTAAAAGTGAGAAAATTAAAGTATGCATTGCAGAGCTCCACAAAGAGTACATTAAACTAGTTTGGAGAGTCAGAGAAAGTCTCCCTAAGGAAGTGGCATTTGATTTGGGATCTGGGTGATAGTAAGGATTTAGCAAGGGGAAAAGTGAAAGAGCTTTTCAGGCCAGGGGCCAATCTGTGGGGGCAGGGCAGGAACTGCAGCTCCCACACTGAGAGCTGTGTGCTCTTGGCAAGTTACTTCAATACTACAAAACTCACCTACAAAAGAAGGAGAAAGAAATCATAGTGCATGGTGTCATTTTGAATCTGCAATCAAATATGGTATTGCATGTTTCAGACACCATGCTGCATAGTGTCATGCAGTCGGGAGGAGTTGTTGCACAATGGAAATTCTAAAAGAAAGTCTAGCAAGGTTTGCTATGCTCCGAATGTAATCCACAATATGATGATATCAAGAGTAGGGTTTTGGAGAGGTAGTGAGTTTTTGAGACCCCATTCTCATGAATGGATTTAGTGTCCTTTAAAAAGGCCAGAGGAAACTTGTTCACCATTTCTGTATGTAAGAACAGAGCTAGCGGGTACCATCTTTAAAGCAGAGAGTAACCTTCACCATATACCAAATCTGCTGGTTACTTGATTTTATTGGATTTCCAGCCTACAGAACTGTAAACAAAAAATTTCTGTTAGTTACAAGTTATCCAATATAAGGTATTTTGTTATAGTATTGTATACAGGCTAAGACTGATTTTTTAAAGAAGAAAAATAGGTAAGAAATAGCAAGGATGAAGATAATTTATAGCCTAGAACATTTCCAAAAGTAACACTTTCCAACTTTGAGAAGCTAGTTTTCAATTAAAAGACATTCAATCAAGAGGAAGATATGTGAAGCTAGGCATAGTGGCACACACCTGTAACGCCATCATCCACAAGGATGACACAGAATGACTGTGAGTTCAAGATTACACTGGCGAGTTCAGGAAGACTTTGCCCCAAAGAAATAGTTGTGTGAGATACAAGAGAAGATACTGGAAGGGCAGTAGTTTTATGTGAATTCATTCTGTTCTCAGTGCTCCCACACACACGCCCTACTCCCAGCTCCTCTCTCTGAGATACTAAATCAGGTCATGTTCCTAAGAAGTGATCTCGAGAAAGGGAAAGAAACAGTGTCCCAAAAGCAAAGTCCTGGGAAGGGACTTATTGAGATGTAGTTTATCAGTAAAAATGCTTTTTTAGCTGCCAGTAAAAAGAAAAAAATTCAGGAGAAAAGGAAGAAAGGAAAAGATTATATGTATGTAGGTATACATATATAATTGTATGTATGTTTATGAATGCAAGCTAGATAACTATATTACTAATCTCTGTTCACCAAAAAGAACAGTTTGTGCTGTCATTGTTTCATTGTTTGATCATTTTTTATGCCTCGATCTTGTAAGCTGAACAGTTACTTCTAAGATAACAATATGCAATATATTAACTATTAATTTCCTACTATTTTTTTGAAATCTGTATCATTTCTATCCTTTTGTTTTGTCTTGCTTTTTAAAATAAAAAAATAAAAGAACAAAAACAAAAAGAAAAAAATCCAAATGATTCACACACTGATGAGCAACCGGAAGAGGAATATTAAGGGGGATGTTTAATTCAGTAGCCTGATGATTTCCACAAGGACCCAGGTTTTCACCAACCTCCACACTTCCCTGCTCAGTCTGTTCTCCTCAGACTCAGATCATTTACGATCCCAGAAAATGGTGGCTGCAGTTGCAGCCATCATATGTAAGCAACTTCATATCCAAGAGTAGCAGTAGAAAGCTCAAAAGTTTCTTCTTTGTTTTCTTGGGGTTGGAGATCAAGCTCAGGGCCTCCTGTAGGCATACCTCAGTCCCACAAGTGCTTTTCTTAAAATGAGGAAAATTTTTTCCTGAGAAGATGCTCACTCATGTTTCATTGACCAAAGCAAAGTGACCTGCCCAAGGCCTAAACCATGCTGAGTGAGGTGGACAGGGCCCATAATAATCAGTGTCAGTCCCTAAACTGCAGCCAGCTTCCCTTGCTGGTCCTAGACATCTGACCAAAACCATGCTCTATCGTCAAGGAGGAAAGAACAGCAACAGTGTCTGCTGAAAAGCAGGACAAAGCTGAGCCCAGTGAAAGGGCTACAATGTAGGCATCAGGCCTCATTAACACGGTGAAAGGAAGGCAATATACTTACCAGGAGGACTGTCTGCAGGAACATATGAGAACCACCTGGAGATACACCTGCCCTGTCTTGAGCATGAGCAGGGTAGCAGCTGGAACACAGCTAGTTGCACAGGTTACATGATGCCTCAGCTACCACATAAGTTGTCCACAAGCAGAGTGAAAAACCTATTCCCCACCCCAGCCCCCAAAGCAGCAAGCCCAGGCTACTGCCTCCATTCTCAAGGCAAGTGCAAGGGTTTCTTCATGTGATGTCAGAAGGCTTGCATCCCAGTGCCCACCTGAGCCAATTCCTGGGTTAGCAACACTTGACCAGTTACCTCTGAGCACTGATTTCTTCAGCTAAAAAAAAAAAAAAAAGCATAAATGATAAAAGAAACACCTCTGTTTTCAAATCCTCACAAGATTTAGAAGCTTTCCTGCAAGGGTTAGGCACTATCCTAAATATGTGACTCTATTAATAGCTATTCTTTAGGTAAGACTGACCCCAAACTGAGCAACTTATCTGACTCATCAAATCTGACAGAAGACCCTTTCCCAACTCAAGACAGTCAAGAATTCAACTAAAAGAACATACTGAATTCATTTCTAATCCAAATAGAGATCCATGACTTTGGTGGCTTTGGGCCTCAAGAAGAGGCATTTACTTTCCAACTGTCACACAAGCCTTCTTTCTCTTCATATGATTTTTTTTCCAGAAACAGAACCAGTCTCTACTCCATTCAAGCAGTAATAACTACTCAACATGTCAACTCTGAAGTTAAAAATTATAGTTTTTCATTTCTGCTCCAAAGAAAACATCATCCAGAAATACGATCACAATATTCCAAAGGGAATGTATAATCATACTTCAAATCTCTTAGATGTGTACGATAATATCTTCCACTTTGTACACACTGAAAATCCAGCTTTTAAAACAAAGATGGATTTTGATTACAGAACTCCTCTGATGGCATTTGATTTGAGTAGCATGAGCAAAGTGATCGAATCTTAGCTCTGCTATTAACTTGCTGGGAAACCTCCAAATCACTTCTTCTATCTGGGATTCATATTCATCCAAGAAGTAAAGGGTTTGACTAGTTGATTACTCAAATTCATTCAATATCCACCCTTTAGAAAGGACCTACACTAGCTAGAGTCGTTTATGTTTAATTCTCTGTAAACTAAAGGAACTGAGTCTCAGCAAAGTTAAGTCTAGGTTCAGACCCCTTTCTGCGTGACAAAATACTGCTTCTTAAAATAATCTACTGTATTGAAACGTCTACTTTTATAGCACTTCTACGATTTTTTTAAAATACCACTTACTTCTCATCCTTTCTAGATCAGCATTGTGATCTCAGGACCATATTACAGGCTTTGGCTCCCTACAAAAGATGGAGATGAAGGGGATGGGGTATCTCAAAGAAGTGGAGAGAGGAGAATAAACCTGAAACTGCTGGAATCCCGAAGCCTCTCTCATTACTTCTCTTTGTGACAGGCAGCTGTTTCCCAGTTAAGTGTGTCCTCTCCTTACCCAGTCATTAGAAGCAACCCAAGCTCCTCTGAGCTCTGGGTGAGGAGAGCACGGCCCCTCCACAAGCCGACTTCCTTTCATCCTGTTCACAAAGGCTCTCCAACACAGGTCATTACAGAGGGATTAGGCCCGGGGCTCAGGGGGTCCCAAGGCTGGGTCACCTCCTACAAGGCCCTCCCCTTTGGCCTTTCCCAAGCTTGGTGGGCCACTGCCTGCTCCCCTCCTGGCCTGATCATCCACAACAAAGCATTTGATGAGGGCAGAGGGGGAGGGGGGGGGTGATATTTAAAGAGAAAAAAAATGCCCATTCTCAACTCAGACAAAAGATGAGATTAAATGGTTCAGGGGGCAGCCCCTCCAAGTTGCTGAGAGGGCCTCCATGAAATTAATATACTTCCCTAGGCCCGCTGAGAAGGCTGCCCCCTTGTTCATTCCATATGCATGAGAATGTCAACCCAGAAACCTAGTTTAAGATTTGCTTGATGTCAGAAAGAGAAAGGGCTGCAGGGGAGAATTGATCTAAGACCTTTGTCTTTCTCAAGTCATCCATAGGGCTTTTCTTGGGGGACAGGTACTCAGCAAAGACCCCATGGTCACCATTCTCACCAACCTTGGGAATGGAAGCAGTCGTCTGAGAATTGGGATTCTGGCTTTATGAGGTGCTATTAGAGCAGAAACTCTACCTCGTGGCAACTGTGTGACCTTCAGCAAGTTACTTGACCTCTCTGAGCCTCAACTTTTCTCCAGTTGTTGAGGGAATAAATATGAGGTAAGTTATGGAAGCTAATGAACTGGTAATAAGGATATTTGTTTCTCCTTTTCCTCCCTGCCTTTCTTCTTTCCCATCTTTTCTCCTTTCTTTCCTACTTTTCCTCCTTTCTTCTCTTCCAGTAGAACACACATTTAGTACCTGCCTGGATGAGTTAATTTGCCAAGAGTTAAGGTTATCAGAGGAAACATCACACACCTCTGTGTTCTTTTCAGACAAAGAGACAATTTCAATTGCAATGAGTGCAATGGAAATTACAGACAGAATGACGTATCCATAAGTATGAAAAATCTTCACCCTAAGTATGTTAGGTGATGTGTCTAGAGCTCTCCTAATTGGCATCTGAGTCTGTAATTCATCAAATTATTACTCAGACAATCCCTGCCTGCCACCGTGGCAGAGTTGGGACCAAGACTCAAGTCTGATAACACCTGGCGGCAGAGAATTAGAAAGTCATGAACCATAATTTTTTAAATCTGCAATTTAATTCATGCTCAAACAGGTACTGTCCTCCTATTTTCTTTGTTTTTGCCTCAAAAAAAAGAGATAATGATGATTTTTAAAAGTGATATCACTTTGGTGATAACACAAGGCTATGGAGCTACAAAATTCAGCTTTCAAAAATAGCTCCATTGAAATGTAGGCCCAGAGAACAAATGGCACTGCAGAAGGAAAGCTTAGCCTGCTCCCCACCGCTTTGTGAAACCACACCACTTAAAACTTCAAGTGAGCTGCTGTAGGCTGGTACAATTTGGGCCATTCTTTTAACACTATGATACATAGTGTATTAGCATTGCTATTCTCTATTTCATTATAAAACTTAGTTTTTCATAGATGTAAAAAGAGTGGTTTTTTAGATTCTTTACTAATATTGACTTGCATTGCATTAAAAAATAAATGAATAAATTTTTAAAAGATTGCATGCACAAAAGACCCTAATAGTATTGGTAATAATGTCCAGGAAGGGCATGTGGAGGCAGACCTGGGTGTGACATCAATGAGGGACCCCTGCCACTATCAGCTGGGAGGGCTGGGCCGGTCCATCTCAATGAGAAGTACATTTCCTCTTATGTAAGTTACTGTAAAAATTCAATTCAACAGAATATAAGAAAGTTTAAAAATACTCAATTGTGCTGCTACATCAGTATGTTAGTCAGCTTTCTCATCACTGAGACGCGGTACTCAACACCCAAGCATTAAAGGAGGAGAGGTTTAACTTGGCTCAAGGCATTATTCCATGGTGGGCCGGCTCCTAGGTGAAGTTCCTACTTCACCATGGAAGGCAATAGTAGAGCAAAGCAACTTAGTTCGTGGTAGCCAGGAAGCAGGGAAAGGAAAGAATGCCAGAGAGGAACACGAGACCACATAGAGTACCCAAGGTCACACCTCCATGACCTACCCAGACACACCCAGGTGTGTGCTCCACCAGTCTATAAGGCTTTTCTTAAATCAATGACGTTGACATATTAGGATTGACAATCACAGTTAGCCACCAGCTATATGTGTCTACTGTAATTTATATCAATTAAAATTAAGTAAAACTTAAGATTCAGTTCTTCAACCACGGCAGCCACATTTCAGATGCCTGTGACTGGCTTCTACTATGCTAAACAGTGCTGCCATAGACCATCTCATCATCACAGCAAGTTCGGTTCACTAGCACTGGTCCAGAAGAATGTACAACACTGTGAATGAAGAGTACCACAGCAAAGAGGGCTGGCGCTGGGGAAAGTTTCAAACTTGTCCTTTGAGAACTTCTGTTAGTGTTGCCATGAGCATGTATCTTTTTTGTAACTTTAAAAAAAAGAACAGCAAGAGACACTAGGGTGACCATTGTTAATCTCCTGTTGTTATGTTTTGAAAACCTGTATAGCTTGCAGTGTTCTGTTTTGAGATGCTATTTTGTGTTCGACTCTATTCTGTTTTCTTTCGCCTTTTTCATTCTGTTTTGTTTTGTTTTGTACTATTCTCTTTAAAATAAAAAAAAAAGAAAAAGAAAAAAAAGAACAGCGAGAAAGTGATTACCATTCAAGATTTGGTAATAGTGGGAGGGCAGAGGTGCTAGAAATCTCATTTGGGAAGATTTCTGGGATGCTGGAAATAGAATATTTGGGCACAGATACTAAGCAAAAGAAAATGATTCTCCCTTTCCTGATGACCATAAGAATAAATGGAGTTTTGTGCATGTTCACTTTTAAATTATTGATAATAGTTTGTTTTATGAATTATGTTTTATTTTGCCATACATTTTTAATGAGAATTTTTTAAATGGATAAATAAATGATGTGGCTGCTCTTCTCAATAAGGGGGTACTGCCCTTTGTATTAATAAATAATGTCAGAGTTGGTAAGTAAGGAACAGAGATTACCCCTCCCCTAGAACTCCTCTGCCTTCTTCTTACCACCCCTAGAAAGGGGGCCCCATCCAGGTCCGCCTACCACACTCTTCTCAAATCACTTCCAGCCAACATGCTCCTGAGAAACCTGCAGAAGGTAGCAAGAGGTAGCGATAGAAATTTTCTAGTGGGCAATTAGGTAATGTACCCCCAAATTATGAAACATGATATGATTTGATGCATCTATTTTCATTGAATTCTTACTTTTAAAAAGTTAACTATACCAAGACTTAGTTAGAATGTTAATAAC
>RJWT010030961.1:0-14509 GCA_004365215.1 Cuniculus paca | reverse complement strand
TAAAATGTCCCCCAAAGCCTCACGTGGTCCTAAGTGGGGTTTTAGGAAAGTGATGGGGGACCTACACTTTGACTTGCTATTAGGAGGTGGGGTCTGGTCATAAAAAGTGGGTCACTGAAGACATGGCCTGGAAGAGTTTACATCTTATTTTCTCACTGCTGAGACAAAATACTTGACACTCACAGGTTAAAGGAGGAAAGGTTTATTTTAGCTCACAGTTTGTAGAGGTTTCATTCCATAGTCAGCTGACTTCAAGGCAGGACAGCTTGGTAGAAGGGCACGAGAGAAGAGTCTTGCTCATGGCATGACAGGCAGGAAGCAGTGCCATCAAGGGATAGATAGATAGATAGATAGATAGACAGACAGATACACAGATATGATACATACACATAAGTAAGATACATGCACAAATGTTTTATATATATATATATATATATCCTCTTCCAGGCCACACCCCCAGTGACTCACCTTTTCCCATTAGGCTTCACCTTCCAACATCACACCCAGCTATAAATCCATCAGTGGGCTAATGCAGTATCACACATCTATGATACAGTCATCTCCCAGAAGCCCCACCTATGAGCATAGGAGCCTTTCGGGGGATATCTAGACATAAGCCATAACAGTTTATGTCTTTCCCAGCTTACGCATTGACTCTGCTTCCTATCTACCATGCTGTGAGCAGCTATTCCTCTGCTATGTTGCCCTAGCTTGGAGCCAGTCAATTATAGACTAAAGCCTCTACAAACTGTGAGGCAAAATAAACCTTTCCTCCTTTAACTTGTGAGTGTAGGGTATTTTGTCCCAGTGACAACAAAAGTGACTAAGACAAGGGGCAGGGCCACCTTGCCTCCCTGAACCAGTTGCCATTCCCGACAAAGGAAAGAAGGAAATCTCCGTCATGCCCAAGTGTCAGCACTCTGGGTACCATAGTAACAGAAGTTTATCCTTGCCCCAGTCAGAGGTTGTATTAGCCACTATCTCATCACTGAGACAAAATACCTGACACCTACAACTTGAAGGACAGGTTCATTTTGGCTCATGATTTCAGAAGTGTTTGGTCCATGGTCAGCTGACTTCAAGGCCAAAACAGGGAAGTGGAGGAAAACTGCTCAGCCCATAATGGCCAAGAAGCAGCGAGGGAGGGGAGTAGCTGGGGAGAGAATATATACCCTTTCAGGTCACTTTCTCTCAGTGGCCCACTCCTCTGATGAAACCTCACCTCCAAGCAGCACACTCAGCCATGAACTCATCAATGGATTAATCCACTAATGGGTACAGTGTCCCTACGATCCAATCACCTTTGAAAAGCTCCACCTTTGAACATGAAAGACTTTTAATAGAAATTTTTATATCTAAACTATAACAAGGTATATATGGGGGAAATAGACAAAGTAAAAGAAAAACTCAATTTGGTGTCTCCTACCCTCTTCCAAGACCTTCTTGCCTCCACCTACATGCCTTGGTGCTGGGGACAGAACCCAGCGTATTGTGCATGCTAAGTGTGACTTCTACCACTGAGCTACCTTCTCAGTCCCCAGTGTCTTCCATGAACACATGACTCCTGGTCACAGGACAAGAATAATGGTATCTTCAAACTTCAGAAATCATTAACAGCTTTGAATGGTAACAGATTCCATCTATGCTTCATTTTTCAGAGGAAAGGATACTACAGATGCTCAGTAAGTCCCAGTCAGACCCTTAGACTACACTGTAACAGGTCAGAGTCCCTTTTCTCTCTCTGCTTTCACTTTTTCAGGCCAGGAATCATGATTTCACAGTCCTGCCCACTCTCCAATCCCCCAACACTGCTGCTACTCAGCTACTGCCGGGACAGATCCATTCCTTTTTGGAGAAAACTATAGCTTAGTATGTCTTTCTTTAATGTCCAAATAGATCTAGCAGCTCAGACTAAAAAGTCTACCACAATTCTAATGACTATTAAAAGATACTGAAAACTCAAAATCCTAAAGTTTCATTTCTGTTACTGATACTTTTCAGTTTTTCTTCTGTGCTACTGTCTCACCTTGGATGTTTTGATTGTCTAATAAATATGTGATTTCCAGAGCAAGAATGCTTTAGATCCTCCACTCTCACCGCCTGACTCTCTCACCCTTTCTTGACTTTAGGGAATCCAGAATCTTGATGAAACCATTGTTAAATACTAGGTCATTACTGAAAATGGTGATGTTAAGTTGGATAAAAGAAATTTAATGCCTTAGACTATAAAAGTGATTCTAATCACTACATCTAATTATCAAGAAGAATGACTCACCAAAATATTTTAAATGCTTTAAAATATAATAAAGTAAAGAGAAAATCTCTGAACAATTGCTTAGTGAGCCGGAAAGGGGAAGTAGGTCTCAGAGAATACAATTCCCATTTTAACATCAAAGGAGCCAGGATCTTTCAAGATCATTGTAAGTTCTATTCTTATCAGTGTTTAAACCTAAGACCTTGAAAAGTGGTAGAAATGTCCAATTTCTTCATGAGATCTGAAGCTAGCCCTTGCCATATACTACAATGACATGGTAAGCTTTTACATATCTTGTGTACTCACATCAAGATCTTGGTGTTAGGATTAAATGTAGCGCTCAATGCTGATTTCTTCCTTTCAGCCTCTCCTTCAAAACATACATGGCTTAGATGAAAGCTCTAAGACATAAAAATTGTTTGCAACAGATTCCTTCCTTATCCTCAAAGATCGCATTTGTACTGAACGTTAGTTTACAATTCATTCATTCTCAGACTGCTGGGTCCTCCCTGGGTCCACAGACATGAGTGGCAGGTGGAAAGGAATTACAAGCCAACTGGGCACACAGCTGGCCCTCTGGCAGAGGCGATGTTTCTCACCCTCCAAATCACATTGGCTGGTAGACTTACTTACTCCCATTCACTTACAAATGCAATTCTAGTTGAAAAAGCTAAATAATTCTTCCAAGCTCATCAATCACAAATCTGTTCAGTTGCAGAGCCTGTCCACACCCTCACGTGGTCTCCCTCGAAGGGATGAGAGGAAGGAGAAAACTAATAAAAGGGATTACTGCCCTAACTAGTGGCCCAAAAGTCCACATGAAACAGGCCTCATGATTCTCCTATTTTTACAGATAAAGAAGCCTGGACACAGAGAGTTGGATATTCCTAAACTATAACCATTTAGATCTAAAATTTCCCCAAAATTCTCACGCGGATCGCGGGGAGCTATAATTACCAGTGGATTAATCGGAAGAGTCAGTTCCCTAGGGACATCACCTGGAAGGGTCTAACTCCCTTCCCAGCCCCTCCTTTCTCTCTTTGATTCCCAGCGGTCGTGGGTTTCTCGGCCGTGCCTTCCACCACCCTGTTTCTGCCTTGGAGCCAGTCAACCATGGACTAAAGCTGAGCCAAAATAAATCTCTCCTCCTTTAAGTTTCAGGGGTTGGAGAATGTGTCCAGCAAGAAGAAAGTGATCCAGGCACCAGGCCACACCAACAATTGACAGGAATGAGAGGTAAACCTAGAAGTGGTGGAAAGAGGCTGAGCTCCTGCCCTCCATATTAATATTTCTTCTCAGGGCTAGAAGGAAAAGTGTTTGCATGACAAAACAGAAATTAAATAGTGACTAAATTCTACTAATGTGGGAAAAAGACAAGTTGGTCCTGGCTAGCTGAGTAATGGAACATATCAGAGAAGCAGCAATTTTTGGAATTAGTGACCTAAGGAGAGAATTAGACCAACTGGGACCAGGGATAGAGAAGATGGGAATAGGAAGAAAAAGTATTCATTCCACAACTTGTCAGTAACTGAATCATCAAACCACCAGTTCTCAACCATTAGTGTGTTTAAGAATTCTTCGGAAGCATGAGAGAGGCCCTGGGTTCAATCCCCAGCACTGTAATCAATCACTCAATCAATGTAATTTTTAAAAGAAGAGTCCTTTAAAAGTGTTTTTGAAAATGCAAATTCCTGCCACCCTTTTCCTACCCCACCTTCATTTGGATTCATGAGGACTAGAGTTAAACCCTGAAAGCTGTTTTATTAAGTATGACTTAATAGATTTTTATTTTAGAGACATTTTAGGCTTATAGCTTATAATAAACTGAGTAGAAAATATAGATCATTCCCATGCACCCCTGGCTCCCAGATGCCCCCTACCCTACACATGCTCAGCCTCTTCACCATCAACATGCCCACTGCACGAGAGTGGTCCATCTGTTACATCAATGAACCTACAGGGCCACATCTTTACACCAACATCCACACTTTATATTGGGGTACACTCTTGGTGTTGTACATCCTTTGTATTTACCATCATACAAAATAGTGTCACTGCCCTAAAAATCCTCTTTGCTCACCTTATTCATCCCCCTCTTCTCCTTTTACCCCCAGCCACCAGTGATCTCTTTGCTGTCTCCATAGCTTTGCCTTTGCAAGAATGTTTTATGCATGGAATCCTCTAGAGTGTGGCCTTTCCAGAATAGCTTCTTAGTTAAATGTGTTTAAGGTTTCTCCATATTTTTTCATGTTCTGAAAGTTCATTTCTTGACAATGAATAATAATTTCCTTGCATGGATGTACCACAGCTTATTCACTCACCTCATGAAGGGAATCTTGTTCTCTCCAAAGTTTTGGTAATTATGAATAAAGTTGCTATAAACACTCAAGTGTGGATTTTTGTACGAACATATGCTTTCAACTCATTTGGGTAGGTACCAAGGAATGTGACTGCTGGGTCACATGACCAGAACAGGCTTAGTTTTATAAGAAACTGCCAAAAGCTGTCTTCCAAAGTGACTGCACCATTTTTGATTCTCACCAGCTATGAGGCTGTGTAACTTCACATCCTTGCCAGAATTTGGTGTTATATTTTGGATTTTCACCATTCTAATAGATACAGAGTGCCATCAAATTTGCATTTTTGAAAATAGCATCCTTCCAGTTTTCACGCAGATGACCAGAGGCTTTCAGAAATAAAGATCTTATAGAGAAACAAACAAACAACCTTATCACCAGCAGCAGTTTCCTACAAGAGGGTTATCAGGACTGACAATCACCTGGTATCCACAGGTAGAGCCGCATGAGCTAGAACATGGAGACACGGCAACACCCATTAGGAACAAGCCATGCTGACTCCCCAACTGCCAACATGTCCCATCCTTCACAAGCATCCCCAAGTCCACTGCTGAGACCTCCCAACTCTCCTAATATCCTGTCCCTAAGGAAGGAAAACTTGGCACTGACCAGATCGCAGGACCCTGTTTCAGCTACAGCCAAAGTCCTTTTTGACTAATCAGTGCCTGGGTCTTCACTGGTTATAAAACATTTTAAGTATCAATGATGGAACTGATTTATGGTAATGTCCACCATTTCCCAGATTTCCCTGATGACTACTGACATTTGCTGGGCTTATCAGACATATCTTTAAACCTTGCTCTCAGAAAGGCTTACTCTGAGAGGGCCATATGCATCTTTTGTTCAGTCTATTTTATCTTTCAAGCACCTAAGATCCTTGTGTTTTTGGTCCTCCAAAATTCTCTTTTGGGCGCATCTTGGTGGAGAGTACTGACACTTCAACTGAGGCTAGAAAGATTCTTCTCAGGAAAAGACAGTTGAGCTCCAAAAGTATGAACTGCCATACAGAGACATCAGCCAGAGATGTGAA
Organism: Cuniculus paca; assembly: GCA_004365215.1. Lineage (NCBI taxonomy): Eukaryota > Metazoa > Chordata > Mammalia > Rodentia > Cuniculidae > Cuniculus > Cuniculus paca. Next base: position 8,868 of record RJWT010030961.1, on the reverse strand, counting down.
ATTCAAATTCTTGTCCCACTTTACATGCTGTGTGACTTCAGACAACCAATATAATCTCTCCTCTGTGAAGCCACTTTATGGGTTGCTTAGATGAAATGAAGATTATATGAAATAAATACGTGAGGCACACAGGAGTTAGCAAAATAATTACAAACAGTATTTTAAGTACCAAACACATTTATGGACTTTCAATTTTTAAAAAAATCAGCCTTTATTTGGACTCAAGGTTGTGCTAAGTTTTTCCAGAGCAGCAAAATCGGCTAAGGTTGGCTTAGGAAGCAGCTCAGTTCCATCAAATCGACCACAAATGCAGCTCCTTTGATCTCATTTATTTGGTAGGCATCCAATCAACATCAATGCATGCTATAAAAATGTATTTGGAGAAAAACTTTTAACTCCATTTTGATTTAGAAAACATTTAACTCAAGCACTCTCATTAGTCACTAAGGGTTTCATTTTATAGACCTCTTACCTAAGCTATTTATTTTGTTTTTATTTTTTCAACAGCAAATACTCTCAGCCCAGCTTCTCATCGGGTTCTAGGTGAGGGGGTGCTTCCTTCTTTCAAAAAACTCTACCCCTTTAGATGCAGAGGATTCTTGTTGATCCTGGTCCCCACCATGTCATTAGGATGGATGCTGCCTGGTCATAAGAGCTAGGTTGCGAAGAGTAGAGAAATGGGTAGATAATGAAATTACTGAACACTCAGAGTGTCAGAGACTGACAACTGGGGCCATCCATCACCGATTATATGAGGCATTAACATGCTGTCTTCCTATCCAGGGACAAAGAGAAAACAAGAATAGTAAATAGTGTGGAGTGGGTCTGTGTGAGAAACCACTAATTTAATGAACTGACAAACAGCCAATGGCCTGACAGTGTGACAGCATGCCTGTTTTGCAAAAGCTGTTTTACACCCAGACATCTGCCCTTTGAATGACACAAAGTGGCAATGTCACCAAACCTTAGTCCTTCATGTGCCACTTTTCTCACAACCTTCACGTGTGTACCAGCTATACTAAATTTAACATATTTATTTCAACTGGTTCTTCTATTTTATTAACATTAGTTCCTTTTGAAAAAAAATTAGGTATTACTACAAAAATGGAAAATCAGTGTCACCTGCCATAAATCCAAACTAATTAAAAAAGTAATTGCAAGGCAGGGAAAACAAGGTTATTCAACTCAAGTCAATACTATCACCTATGGCTCTTTCTGAAAATAGAAAACCATCCAGCATCAGGAAGGTGTTAAAGACACACTTTCCCCTACTGAGATTTTCTCCTTGATGTCCTAAAGAGGTTTAAAAAAACTGAACAACTCAATCATATAAGAGCCAATGTTGCTTTATGCCACATGTGTGTGGTAGGTAAACTTCTACAATTCTTACACTTCAGGAAATGCCATGAAGACTTTGACTTCAGATGCTGTATATAGCACTGTCAGGCTTTTCACAAACACAGAGCAACGATGGAATTTCCAGGCACTTCTAAGTCCAAAAATGAGAAAACCACCAGGCTCCCCCAAGCTACAATGTAGGTGTTTCATGAGACTCCTTGGTGGTGAGTTTTGTATGAACCCGTTTAGAGGTCATGGGCCTGTCCTCCACTTGAGCCCATTAAACAGTTGTAGCCAAAGCCACAGCAACCCACAACTGCTCAGGAAGAGAGGAAAGCAGGGCGTGGTGATCTGGCTGATGGCCTGCCTACAGAGCCACAGCGAGTGGAAAATCAGGCTAAGTGCCGACGTCCAGCCAGCACTGGGGACAGCTCCCCACCGCTACCAAGAATTGCTTGTAGAGGATAAATGGAGCTCTTCAGTTATCAGCATCGCCAGTCTTTTCTTGCCACTGCCAACACTAAAACAGTGATTATCAAGAAGAAACACTGTGACCCTCAGAGGAAATCCTGAAAATGTAATGGAGTGGAGTCTCTACTGAATTCAGCAGATAAAAGCAGGAATGCTGACTTACCACTCCATACCACTTTATACGGTGAAAAATTATGACATCCCACACGGCTTGAAAATAGTCTACCAAACATTTTCTGTAGAGAAGAACTGGTTGTCATAAACCACACCTAAACCCCAAATTCATTTCACACAGAAGCATGAAATATTTTTGCACAATGTTAATAAACTGAATTTTCTAAGAATATACCTACCATATATAGATTGAGAGAAGATTCTTTGGTTTAATAAGGAACTTCATAAAAATTTATTCACTCTTTTAAAAAATCACACAATAAATGGCAATGCCATTCATAACATTTTAATTTCCAATATAACACATGTCCTGGTCTCCTCTGTAGCTATCTTATCCATAGTGATTTCTACGTAGAGGAGCAAGTATCTGACAACTTCATTACATCTTCAAGGAGTCACACCTGGGCATTTATTGAAATGCATACTACTTTGTTATAAATTACACTCCTTTATTTCCGCTTTATATTATGGTTGGGGCATTATGTTGATTTAATTATGTGTGTAGGCAGATTGCATTATCTCTGAATGTCATTTCAGTACTGTAAAGTGAATATTTCAAAATATTTGTTAGAGAAAGGGGAAACTGGGTCTGATACTCCAGGGAAGACTGTTCTACAGAGACCTGTCCCACTGTGGTGATTGTTACTCCCCCACCACCACCACAGCATCCGTTCGGGGCCTTCCTGAGGGTATAGAAAAGCAGGGTGTCTGTGCTTACTAAGCCTTAAGTGTGTGTGGCTGTGATACTTTGACAGACACTTGTTTATTCAAGGAGCTCATCTTCGATGTGCCCCCTCCTGATCTCCCTGTCACCACAGAAGCCTCCTTGTCCTGGCAGCAAGACCCAGGAGAAGGTACACATGTACATGTTAGCTACTGAAGTAACTTTCCAACTTTCCAAGACTCTCTTCAATTTTGCTGAATAATGATCACTATCATTTCTTCTATCTCTCTCTGTCTCTCACTTTCACATACATCATACATGCATGCATACACACACACACACACACACACACACACATGCATAACCTCTCTACCTTGATAACGCTTCTTGATCAAGAGTGCTCCAGAAATTCCACTTAAATACTCCTGGTAGAGGCTCACTTGGCCCATCTCCCTTGGATTTCCATAGCTATTCCTAGCTCTTGAAAGGCTTTTTGCCCCATGTCACAGGTATCTGCTTTAAACCTTCAACACTCAACATCCACAGCTATATGGCTTTTGATCCCTTTGGCTTCATGATAGAAAATGTCCCAGTCACCAACCCCTGAAGGAAAACAGACTCACTGGGCATGCCTTACACTTTATTCCAGAGAGATGAAGATTGACACACATACCAGATTTTCCAAACCAAAAAGTTGGACACAGATTCTGGCAAAAATTTAGGAGCAGATTTGGAAACATGAGTACTCCAGAAATTCAGGGATGAATGATCCTGTTCGGACATTCAGAACTCTTCGGAGGTAGCTGCCAAGGAAGAAGGGAGCTGCAGGATCTGTCCCTGTGCTCTGGAAACTGAGGTGAAAGGAAGGCCAGTCCCTGCACTCCTAGCAATAGGCTGGCACCTCTTGAGGTTCACAATCACTGTCCAACTCTGCCACTCACATTTTAATTAGTCTCTCTCCACATTCCATCCCTAGGAAACTAAATCCACTAGGACAGCTTCCTTACCACCTAAATACCAATGGATCAAACCCAGCCCCAATCCAAGCCTCCTTCTTGGTCTTCAGTCCTGTAAATCCAACTGCCTCTCAAAAGACGCCCACCTCCAGGTACACTTCAATCATGCGTTGTCATACTCATTCTCTCTTTTCTTCTCTGCTAAATAAAATCCCATTCCTCTATCTGTCTGTGTACCTTTTTTGGTTCGTGGTGTCAGCGCCCCTCTGAGCACCCATAGCAAAATCCTGGAAGATTTATTATTGACTTCATTGTTTCGCAAACTCACATCATGGCTAAGTCCTAACAATTCTGTTTTTACACTTACAAGTTGTTATCTATCATCTGTACTCCCACAACTTCACTCTATTATTTCCATCATCTTCTAGCTGGAATATTGTAACTCTGTGGCCTGAAAAGGCCCCTCTTTCTTTTCACAGCCTTCCACTAAAACTCAAATTCCTAGCAATGGTGCCCTGTCAACACACGTATTACCAAATCTCATATTTAACTTCCCAGCAAGTTTTCAGGGGTCACCTGTGATGCAGAATCCAAATTCTTACACACAGCCCTTCATTACTGTTTCCTTCCAGTCAGAGAGGACTAGAAGTATTTGAATTAGACAGACCCGAGATTGAACTAAAGGTTCACAGATCTCTGACTGTGTGACCTTGGTCAAGAACAAGAATATAGAATCATTATTTTAATTATCTTAATTACAGAGTATTTGTTTCATTATTACAGAGTATATAGAGTTCAACTTCTCATTCGGTCACTCTGTAAAAAAAGTTGACCCATGTGAAATGGGATTAAACTATCTGACATTCAAAATAATTCATTTCTAAAGTGCCAAGGTTCACATTTTCTTGAAATTGGAGATAACAGTAATGCTTATCCAGGTTTGTTGTGATGATTTAAATATATATGAGAATATATATATTATATATTGTTGCCTAATTCAAGTTCCAAGGATCCTCTTCTCCTTTTCTCAAGTGTTATACTGATGTGGTCAATCTCCTTGTCAAGAGATAAATGTAGGAAATCAATGCCCCAAAATTGCTCAGTCCCCAAGTATGAACACAGCCATTATGAAAGACCCAAGGAGCCCATGAACCTATGTGGAGTAGAAGAAGATGATATAAAAGAAAGAATGGAATGAAGACAGTATAGCAGTTTACAGAAAGTAAGGCCATGTAAATCAGTCTTTGGGAGTTTCATGAAGGAGGCTACTTTTGAAGAAAACAATTGTAAAGGAGAGGAATTTCAGCCACCTTTGTACCAACACAAATACTTAAAATTACACCCCCCAAAGCAGGAACTGTTCCAAAGACCATAAAGATAAGTGCTCGCTGCCTTTCTCCTAGCAGCCAGGAGCTGTGCGAGCAACCCACAGGCTCCTGCTAAACTCAGATTCCTAGCAACACTCATTGCCTGGAAGGCCCAAATGGTATTATAAAGCCATTAACATGCTTAACCAGTGAAGCAAAGCAGAATGAAATGCAGTTTGAAAGAGGGACCAACCACGGATCACAGAAGGATAAGACTCCAAACGGCATCAAAGCTGCACCGGATAACCAGGCAGCCAAGAGCGGGCTTAGTGTGGAAGCCCCATCACAGATTTTCTGGTTCTCCCCTCCAAGCCTCACTTTCCAGACACCTGCCGGGGAAAGCTGCATGATGCTTTAGGAGATTTCAGGTAGCTATTGCTAACCGAGACCCTGAGTTTTGCATCCAGACCACAACCGACCCTAAAACATGAGTGTCTCTTTGCAAGGAAAGTAGTGTAGACACTGGTTCAGAGTTTCCTCCATCCTTATGACTCCAAATTACTCTCCTCCTTTCTTTCTGATTTGATTCCAAATCGGAAATATAACACCAATTCTGATCTCAGAAGAAAAAACTTTAATCCTTAACTCGGTAGAGTGTGAAAATATAAATACCTGCTCTAATCACATCTAAGGATTCCAAATTTAGAATTGCACCGATCTTTCCCGAGTTGCAGAGAACTCAGGATGCTCTATGGGTGCCCACAGAAGAGCGAATCTACTCTTATAAATGGTGAGAAGGCCTGTGGAAACCCCAGGCCTCAGTACTGTGGGTGCCGGGCTTCCCTCCCTCCAGACCCTGTCAGAGAAGCATGAGTGGCCTCTTCCTGGGCTGGTCCTTCTGTCAGTCACTGCAGCAGCTGGAAAGGCTCAGACACTAGCCCTCTCATGCTCCAGGCTGAAGGCTGAAGGGCTGGCCTTTCAGTCAGTCCCTGAGAAACCCAAGTTTCAACAAGGGCCTGGTTCTGCAAAAATCTGAGAATGTTCACAAAATGACAAATCGCTAATCACCACTGGGCTATCAGCAACTGGAGAGTTCTCCTGACTGGGCTTTAGACCCTTCAACCCCATTGGGCCTTGGAAACCGTCTGGTAAATGGAAGCAACATCGTACTCATGTAAAGGAAGGCGGCTGGATCCAATGGCTTCCTAAGTTACCTGCCAGCTCCAACCCCCCTGCCTGGCAACCAGGAAAGGGAAAGGCTGTTTTCCAAGCTTGACAAGGGACTCACTGGAGCTGTTTGCCAGATACGTGTTTGTTTACAGGATTGCCTCTAGAAGTTTACAAATATCTACAAGGTGACCAGTTAAAGAAGAAGCTGTCTGACACTGACTCTACCAGTCATCTCATCCCAGGATGAACCAGCCTCTTCCCCTTTACCATGATCCTCCCTGGGAAATCCTTTCCTAGTGTTTTTCAGACACATCCCATTCCACTGACCTGGATTTGAACCACTCTCGCGTGCTCTTTCTTTAGCTCTCAGAGTACCCTGAAAGGGGCTTCCCGTTGTGGGTTTCAGAGTCTCTCCAGATTCTCTCAGACTTACTTTTTCATCAGTTGCGACAGTGGCCAGGGAACGGTGCTGTTTATAGACTATAAAACAGAGCAAGAAAAGAGATACCTGAGTTTTAGTCCTCAAGCAAACTGAGAGTGTCATCTTACGAAGGTCAAGTAGCCATGGACCTTAATTTTCTTATTCTTTAAACAGAGAAGAGAGGGTTGAGCTAGGTTCATTCAATGGAGATTGCTCATACACTATGCAAAGAACCGTACATGATTCTGCTAAAGGTAAATGCCATTAGCACTGAGACCATGTTTTGCTCATCTCAGTATGCCCTCAGAGCAGAGCTTGGTAAATAGTCCATTAAAGCAGCTGCTGAATTGTTGATCGCCAAGGCATAAGCTCTGCCTTCAGGGAGTTTATATGTTTGTGGGGAGGAGGAACATGGACACAAATAATCATCATTAGAGTAAAGAGTACTCAGAGGAGGACAAGCAATGGAATCAGATTACAGAGATAGGACTTTGCAGTGTAATCAGTTACACGGAAATTCTAACTCAAGATCAGAGATTTCTCTCCTCTACCATCTGGAAAAGGATTTCTACCCCCTTCCCTTCCATTCCTCTCACCATCTTCCTGATGCAGCTGATTTGTTTTGTCTCCTTGTCTCCTACTTCCCTACGCACTGAAACTCTAACAAAGAAGTGGTCTGTTCATGTTCTTCTTCTTTGTCTGCCCCAACTTAATGGGCTTCTGGCTAAATACCTGAATTTATGTAGCCTACATTGTCTTTTCTGCATCGTTCTCAGTAATTTATTGGTACCGCTGTCTGCTGCATTGTGTTATTTAGTACTGTGCTGGCTTCCAGCTATGGTCTGTAGCCTGGTGTGCAGCAGGAGGACAGAAGCAGTGTAATATGAAACCGGAAAGGTCTCTCGCTTTCTTTTTTGGGAGAGGAATCCTTGTCCAGTCGAACTGCCAAGAATTATGGAGGTGTTGGCACAGAATCCTCCCGGTCATTCTACATGGATAAGAAGAGGCAAGTTGGGGGAGAAAGGCCTGGATTACCCGACAAAGTGAAGCATTGGGACAGACAATGTCTCTCTGCTGGCTGGAGAGAGTGAGCAGTGGAAACAGCACCCTGGACTCATCAGTCTGATGCTCTTTATGAGGGGAGGACAGACAGGGCTCGTGCCACATGCAGCTACCCCTGCAAAGGGCAATCACTTTCAAGGTAGATCAAGTGTGTACTCTGAATAGATGCTGAGAGAAGAATAATTCCATTCATTTACTTCATTTTCTCAGCAATTCCAGTTTTTGTATTTCTCATCACAGAAATATGCTCTGGGAAAAGAGGCCCCTGGTGTCATTTGCAACCCAGTCATACATACCCTGTCTGACTGGGTTTTCAAAGAAAAGCTCAGGGCGAAATGTGTTAACCTCTGTCCTGAGTGAAGAGATGAATTAATCTCAGGCCCTTCAGAAGTCGAAAAGAGTTAAGATGCCTTTTGCATACCTTGGGGCAAATTTCCCAGAGAGGCCCAGAGCTGGGCTGCCTCTGGCTCTTCGGTCACTCTCTGCAGGTATTCTGGGCCCCAGCACTACATTGGTTACCATTCTGTTGCTGGAACAAAACACCTGACACAAACACTTTCAAGGAGGACATACTGATTTGGGCTCACAGATCCACAGGTTTCAGTCCATGGTAACATGGCTCCATTGCTTCCAGACACACCGCGTCAGAAGGGTGTGATGGAGCAGAGCTGCTCACCTCACAGCAGCCAGGAAGCAGAGACAGACAGAGCCAGAGAGCAATTATACCCTTCATGATCATGGTTCCAAATGCCCTGCTTCCTCCCACTAGCTGACACCTCCTCATAGAGCCCTGAGCTATGAACTCACCAAAGGGTTGGCCCATTGAAGAGGGCAGCACCTTCATGATCCAGTCACCTCCACAGCATCTCCTGATCCAATCGAGCTGCCAGCGATGACTGAATGACTGTCCCAAACACCCAAGAGGATGTTCTCAGACTTGGAAGGTGCCTATCCAACAAGCACAACTCAGCGCCATGGAAGGAAGCAGACAAACACCAAGAGAAAGCTCGGCAGAGGAAGCACAGGAGCCTGGACCTTGAATGAGGTCTGAACTGCGCATATTTTCTCAGCTGAATTTGAGGATTTCCAGGAGGGACACACCACACTGGCAGTCACAGACCTCATGGCATATAACTGCCTCCCACTTGAGGATGCATATATTTACATCACCTCTTTGACCCCGATTCCAGGGAAAACAATCATGAGTGCCTCAAAAAGCAGGCTCTCTACCCTACCTTGCTGAAGCATAATGACATCAGCTGAGAAGGCTTGGCAGCCTGCTGGAGGAAGACAGACGTAGTTAGG